>RJWM01011517.1:0-59480 GCA_004363535.1 Dasyprocta punctata
AATTGGAGTTCTATGTGCTCACTCTTCTATATGTCCAATTCTTTATCTGTGCCAGGGAAGTTTTACACCATGATGTCTGTGAACGTTTTTTAAATATGATTTGTGGTATCTCCGGCTTTTTCATTGACTACAATCAATATTAAATTGTTCTTTTTTGTGTCATCTAGCAGCTACTGGATTGATTTCCCATGGCTCCTTGCTATTTTTGAGAAATCTTTCTTTTCCTGTTCACTAACTGCAAGTGTGTCTTCAATATCTGAGATCCTGTCCTCACATTGTCCTAATTTACTTTGAATACTTTCAATGGAATTTTTATTCTCTTGGATATCTTCTTGAATCTGCCTTATAGATTCCATTTCTTTCCTATGCTGAGCTTTCGTAATTTTCTTAAACTCATCTTTTTTTTTTTTTTTTTTTTTTTTTTTTTTTTTTTTTTTTTTTTTTTTTTTTTTTTTTTTTTTTTTTTTTTTTTTTTTTTTTTTTTTTGTCTATATCTGCCCTAGCTTCATTAGTCATGGTTCTTATTTTGGACACTGTCTCTGTAGTTATATGAGAGATTATTTCTGATTTCATTTTTTCCATTCCATTACTTTGTTGTTACTGTTTCAGAAAGGCCTGGTGAGAGGCTTTCAGATAGTCTCACATCATTGCCCCCTGGATTTACCTTTGGTGAACTGGAAGTCTGGGGTTGCATTTCGTTTGTCTTCTCATTTTCTTTTCTTTTCTTACTTTCTTTTTTTTTTAATTTAATTCCTGGGGTGATGCTTATAAATTGCTTATGATGAGTTGCTTTATTGGTAGTGTTTAGAACCCTTAGGCAATGATTACTTCTCTGAGATATCTTCCACATGTAGCTGGTTTTTGGGTTTTGAGTCTGTTGGCAGATCTTACCTCTTCAGTTTGTTGGAGATGGGAAGTTGTTTGTTTGGCATAGTCTCTGGTTCTTTGGCACTGTGCCACAGTATTTTCTGTGACCCTTAGTTGATCTCAGTCATGGAATATCAGAACCAACAACTGTTTAGAACAATTACATCAATTTTGGCTGTAGTGTTACCAGTGGCATCAAATGCAGCCTAGAAAATGACAAACTGAGCTAACCCTTAATTTGTCACTTTTAACTGTATGAATTGGATTTGTGGTTATATAACAAAATCTAAACCAAACCAGAAAATTATATGCAGTATGCAATGATATGTCAATATATCTGTCAATTTTGCCCCCAAGGACTGACATTTAAAATATTTAAGGAGAAAATAGAGAATTGGAAGAAGAAGAAGAGATTAGAAGTAAGGTTGAAGAACCAAGCAGGATCACACTAACTTTGAAAAATTGGTGTAGAAGACTGGAGTGAAAGAACAAAGGAAGAGCTGAAAAGAATAGAACCATAGAGAGGCTAGAAACCACATTCACACTTATATAAACACAAGATCAACATAGGAGAAAGAAAGAAAAGAAAAAAAGAAAACAAAAACTAAAAATCAAAAGCACACAAAATAGCAAGGAGAGAGAAGACAGAAAAAAAAAAAAGAAAAAAGAGAAAGAATGTCCACTTCCAGGTTTGTCCAGGTATGTCTCTGCTTTACCTGGCAGATAACCTATGGAGACAGAGTTCCTGTCCATGTTGACATATCCTAGAAAAACCAGCAGTAGTTATGTAGTGGGGTAGTGGATAGTCTCAGGAAGCCTGCACTTTCTGGTGGAGACCAGTCAGTCACATTTGGCTCACTGCTTTCCAAGTACCTTCCATGCATCTGAGACCTGGTAGCCACCAGATGGAACCAGCCCCAGTTCTGAGTTCTGATCTCAGGTTGCCCATCGCCAAGATGACTCCAGGCCAATCATTCTCTCTTGCAGCAAAAGCGAGATCCTCACACTCACCGCCAGTCAGTGCAGTCCTTCACGCTCGCTGCTCGCCTCTGTGTTTGCTGCTCCCTCCCACTGTTGTGTCTCTCCACAGAGGTTTCTGGGTTTGCCAGCTGTCACTATCACCCTGACTGTGCATCTGCAGGTTTGAATCATTCTCCTCATGCAGCAAGTCTTGTCTGAGGCAGAAGGCACTGCCAGTTACCTCCTCCTTCATTGAAGTTTCTCTCTTTACTCTCTCTGTGGCTTTCAAGTCACACTCCAGATTCTTCCTGGGCTCAGGGCACTCACTTTTCTCCTCCTTGTCTTCCTTGTGTTGCTGTATTCCAGCATCTGAATGGCAACTTTCCAAGAGGCACTTTCTCTGATTCTTACCACTCTGTCATCTTCCCACAATTTAGCCCAAAATTTTTTATTGGATTAACGTAAGCTGGATAAATCTTCAAATAGAGTTTTATGCCTTCTGAATTGCTTCATGGAGGTAGCATTAAGCACATTGTCCTAATATTTGCACTCAAAGTGACATTTGGATCTTAGACTACATTTCATATTGTATCAAAATATATATAATATAAATTGTTCCACCAAAAGTGATAAAAAGGTTAACTGATCAGCAAGGTTAAGTGTGGACAGCCTGATCTGTCCATTTTAGAGTCATATTTTTTCCCTGTAGGTCAGCAACTAATCAGTATGGCAATGTTTTAGCATCCTGCAAATGCCCAGGTTCCGTTCAATATTTCTTTTAATGACTTTTTGCACTCATTACTGAACATCACCTAAGCAAATTATCTCTTTAGAAAATGTCAATTTCTATTTCTATTATGTCATTTATACATATCAGCTGAAATCTTTTTGAGATTCTCCTACTTTCCATATTTATGAATGAGACTGTTCTGAAACAAAGATCTTCCTGTATTAAATAGAGCTATTTAGTGACCCTGTGTTCCAAGTAATATTGCCACTTAGCAAATCACCCCAGAGTTGGTAGTGTACAACAGGAATTTTATTGTGTTTGTGAACTCTGTGGGTAGGAACTTCAGATAGAACACACAGAGAATGACAGTGCTGTTCTGTGATGTTTGAGCATCAACTGGAAATTCTTGAAGTTAGCAATGACTCAATATCTGAATGTCTTCAAGATCTGGAGCTCCTTTATTCCTAAGTCTCTCTTGAGCCAGAATGGCTTGAACTCTGAGCTTAGCTAAGGCTGTTGAGCAAAGCTCACATATGTGGATAGGCCATGTCACTTGGCTTCCATTTTAGTTACTTTTTTCTTATTGCTGAGACAAAATACCTAATCCTTAAAATTAAGGAAAGAAAGATTTATTTAGCTTACAGTTTGTGGAGATTTTAGTCTATACTGGCTCCAAGGCAGGAAGACATGGCTGAGTGGTGACTGTTTATGGTGGCTCAAGCAGATACCAAAAGTGACAAGAGCAAAAGGGCAAGAGGGAGGAGCAAGCTGATTTTTCTCTCTTGTATTGTATGCAAGCTACCTGACCCAGGGCAGGTGCAGCACTCACAATGCCAATGAACCAGTCACAAACTCTAGATTTAGCCATCTCTGGTAGGCCTTCTACCCATGACCACATGAGGCTTTGGGGGGACATCCAGACACAGATCATAACAGCTTCCTTATGGAATGGTGACATGGAAAGATGGGGTTGAACTTCGCTACTTAGAAGCTCAGAATGGCAGAATGCAGGCTCCAGCAGATACAGAAAATGCCAAGCCATCTTTTATGACCTATTCACAGTAATCACAAAGCATTACTTTCACTAGTCGATTGGTCAAAAGAGTCACAGGCCTGTCAAGACTGAAGAAAAGGTGACACAGAGCCATGATGGATGGGGCTGTGGAGGTATCCCACTGTACAAGAGCATATGGGAGGGCAAGAGTGTGGCTATCTTCAGAAAAACTGCCCCAACTAGAACTGCAGTTGCTACTGGGAAGGAGAATAAAGGTCCAATTCTTCCCACATAATAACATTTATTGTAAGAAACCAGGAAAATAGATAACTGAACTTGTGACAAATTAGGGTGTCAAATTACAGTACTCTTCTGAGAGGGGATAATGGAGCTTTTATATTTCTGATAAATATCATTAACACATTAATTTAAAAATGTACAATAGGCTTCAAATTATTACTTTTCATGCACAAATTTTTCAAATTTTGGCTTATAGAAGCCACTATGAGCTGGCTTTTATGTCTTTCTACCGAACTTTGTTAGCTTTTGATAGTTTCATGGATATTCAGTATAACAATTTGCATCAGTTTCAAACATTCCCTGCTCTATTCCTAGAGCAAGTCATTTCTCTCAGGAACCTCTATTCCTTTTAACATATGAAAATAGAAATTTCATATCAGAGAATAGTATTTAGAAACCAAACCAGAATACTAAGAATCTTTATTAATATAAGGTTGGCAGTACTTCCAGGAATCTTCAGTGGACATAGAAAAGACAGAGCTTTAAATTTTTTTCAGAAATAATGTGCATATGTTTAAGATTCTAAGTTTATACTAATATCTATAAACCAAGTTTAAATATTGTAGAATTTTCCCAACATCTTTAATTTTGTGCTTTTACATCATTTACAAATTAATGTAATTATAATATAAATCTTACATCATAAAACTCTCAGAGGAAAAAATAGATTTCAAATGCCTATGATAATTGTTACTGTTTAGGACTAAAATGTCCCCCAAAACTCTCACAGTTGGAGGTGAGGCCTGGTCAGAAGGGACCAAGTCACAGGGTGACTTGGAAGAGTGTTTCATTCTGAGCTCCTCTCTTCCCTCTCTGCTTCCATCCACAATGAGGTGAGCAGCTTTCCTACAGCATCCCATTCTATCACATCATTTTCACATGACCATGAACTTAATTCACTAAAACTGTGAGCCAAAATAAACCTGTCTTCGTTTAAACTGTGTCAGGTGTTTCTCTCATTAGTAGTCAAAGTGACTAACACAGTAACATTACTTCTAGCAATACATCACAGCAATAGAGTTTAACACTCTGTTTTTTATTGTTGTGCATGTTTTATTTATTCTTGTATGAACCATGTTGAGTATAAGCTCATATGAATATTGCTTCTTTCCTTTTATTCTTCTATCTCATTCCTTCTTTTTTTTTTTTTGTACCGGAAATCGAACACAGGACCTCGTGCTTACCAGGCAGGCACTGAACTGCTGAGCTATATCCCTGGTCCTCATTCCTACTCATTCTTGCATGAGCATTTTTATTATATTTTGATTTATGGTTCCACTATGTTTCTACAAATATAAGCAACTATGTGTGGGCATATAAACATTTGTACTTGCATTCATACTCTCATCTCTCCTTACACGAAAGTAACATACTATTTGTATTTTTCTGCGTTTTTATTTTTCAATTAAAATTGTATGCTTAAGATTACATCACAAAACTAATAAAATTCATCTTTGTATTTTTCATCTCTGTATATACTCCACTGTATAGGGTTACCAAAGTTTTAAGTCTGTCCTCTGATGATGGAGATTTAAAATGATTCTCATTTTTTGTTACTAAATTTATTTTGTATTTGTGCCACTATGTATTCAGAATAGTTTCCTAGTATTAGGATTACTAGATCCAAGGGTCAATACATATGCAGTTTTGATTGTTGTTGCCAGCTCTCCTCCTTCAGGATTCTGCTCTTACATCTCTTGAACAATGAAAAGGAGGCAAAATCCTCACAGTGTTGTCATCACAGCATGGTATCAAAGTTTTGAACTGTTGCCAATCTGATTGGTGGGAGATAGTATCTCAGTGTACTAACATTATGTATTTCTCTAATTGTGGATGTGTTGTAGCAATTTTATACATTTAATGTTCATTTTTATTTCATTTTATAAGTTCTGTTTGTGTCTTTGGCTTGCACGTACTAGGCCGTTGGTGTTTTTTTCCAATATCTTGGAGTGTCATTGCCACAAAATACATTTTTTTCTTTTGTTGGTATCAAATTTATTGATAGTTCATTTTATTGATTCTGGATTTAAGGCATGATTAGAAAGACTTTGCTTATTGTCAGATTATAGAAACTTGTGCATACTTCTTTACTACTTGTACTTCCAATAAGTTTGGCTATCTCCTTATAGATGAAATATGCTATTAGAAACAGTATGCTGACAGACACTTTTGTGCCCAAAGCTTTTCTGAATCCCTATGATTCAGATTGTTTCCTTGGGATAATGATCTATAGTGTGATTTCTAAGTCAAAGAGTAAAACTTAGTTTAAAGATGTTTAAATCGTTTTAATTCACAACAAATTTTGAGCCTCAAATATAGATAAAATGTTAAATATTTGTCAGTTTTCATAATTCATAGCATATTGAAATTCCTCAGGGATACATATGTATTACAATGTCACTATAGTTTACCAGCCACCATTTAACCCTAATTTATTTACTCATTTTCTCACCTTCATACTAGTCAGTTCTTGTGTGAAAGCCTCCCTAGTTATTTGAGAGTCACCAGTTACCTTCCAAAGAGCAGTGGTTCTTGTTATCTTTCTTCTTTATAAATCTCTATGGCCTGGAAGCCCCTTATAGGTATCTCATAATTGCCATGGGCAAGTGTCATCTGAAATTGCCATATTCCTGGAATGCCTGCTCCCTTGAGTTGCATGACCACTTTGTCCTCAGGGCTCCAAAGCAGTGTTTGTTCTTTTCAGAGATGAGGAGAATGTAAATCTGTCCTACAGAGTTTCTATAGCCCTGAATGGCTCTGCTTGTGGTGAGGTCAAGACCTTCATTCCTATCTGCATCACACTGTCCTTTCCATTTCCCAGTCTGTCCAAGTATGGGGCTGCAAACCCATCCCAAAGCTTTCTCATCCGCGTCTTCCTGGCTGCCACAGTTATTAACTCATGCAGTAAATGTGGGCATTTGAACTGGGATAAAGAACATAGCCTACAGATTTATCTGATACAGTAAACTGAATCTAAATTTCCCTTTTCTACCTACTATTTGGTATGATAAAAGTGGAGTCTATATGGGATATATTATCACTCATTTCTCCAATCAACGAATATTTATTTAATGCCTAGGTTTTCTGTAAGTATGAGGAATTAAAAAGCAAAGAAAATAAATTCCTTATTTCATGGAGTTTACATTCTAATGACAGATATATTATACATAGCAGTATAGAAAATAATTGCAATTCCTGGAAAGAACAGTAAGTCAGGGTAAGGGGAGAAATGGATAAAGAATGATTTGGAATGTGCGGCTGTTAGATAGAATTAGGAAAATTCTCTAGAAGAAGAGATGAGAGACAGAAAGACAGAAGTAGAGAGAGATGAAAACATCCAGGAAAGGGAAAACAAAGCCCAAAGCACTTGTAAGGTGCAGATGGGCTTGGCAACTGGAGCAGCAAAGAAGTCACTGGAATGGGGCAGAGTGGGAAAGAGAGAGGTCAAAGAGGTAACCAAGGACTGGAGCACCTTGGACCTTGTAGGTAGGCAGCACAGATGCTAAGTATGATGAAATGCCTCTGGAGTGTTTTGGGCAGTAGAGTGATTCTCCTGACTTATTCTGCAAACAGATGATTATAGCTACTATGTGGGAAGCAGTCAGAAGAGGGGTAAAGGCAGAATCAGGTCAGTTAAGAAATGATTACAGTGGTCTACACTAGTTTTTCCAGAACAATTCAAATTTACAATATTTTGTTCTGCTTTCCTCTTAGCACTTTAAGAGATCATTCATTTCATTAACTAATTTTTTGTGAGCACCAACAATGTGGCAGATACTGAGTACATTCCATTTACTTTTCTGGGATCTGAGAATACATCAATAGATAGTACATATAAAAATAAAATATTTGCTGTCATGAAGTTTCTGGTTTTAGAATAAGAGGACAAACTCTCTAAGTGAATAAATCATAGGCACTTAACGTATGATAAGTGCTAAGCAGTAAAATTGAGAGTATGTAGGTGTAGGGGGTTAGGAGGGTTACATTCTAGGAAGGAAATTCTAGATAAGGACACCACTGAAGCCTTACTAAGCAGGGCTTTCAGTAAAGACATGAAGGAGGCAAAGACTTGTTAAACCATAGCCTGACTTTCTACTTTAAAAATATGGCCATTCATGCATTCATTCAGCAAAACACACTGAGGCCCTGGTGCAGGAGGTGCTAGAGATACAAATGTTGGCAAAATCATGTGCTTTCTGTCTTCACAAAGATTATAGTTCTGGTGAGGAAAATATCAAATAATCACAAAAACAAATATAGTGTTTCAAATATGATATGAGTTGTATTGAAGTACATGATTTTATGACAGCATATAATACAGGAATTTTGACTTAATCAAAGCCAGAATACCAGCCTTCCTTGATACAATAGATCATGAAGTCATCTTGTAGGAGGAAGCCTGATACAGAGGGGAGAAGGTGGTGTCATGGTGAATTCCTGGGCTTAAGATACAGAATGAGAAAGTTGTGTCTTTGAGTGGAGGGTTTATAAATTCATCAGTTTTCTGCCCATGATCGGGAGGGATTCTCTACTGAGAAATCAAACCTGGGAGATCACAAGAAGAGCAAAAATGGATCCTTCATCTCTGAAATTAGAACTTATTATGGCAAAAAACTTAGAGATCTATTCCATGCAAAACACAAGGACTTAATTTTTCAGCCAGCATTCAAGACAGTGAACAAAAGCCAAAGGACAAGGTGGTTGACTGTAAATTGTAAGGTAGGGAGAAGATGGTTATTTACTTTGGTTGTTAACCTTGTCAGAAACCACTTTTTGTTTGTTTATAAGAATATGGGTTTAATTAAGAGTCAGAGGAGCTTTGCTATATGGACGGCAAAGCCCTAACCTTCAGCTTAGTATCCTAAATACTGAAGGGTACTGGGATAATTCAGCAATCAATTCCTATTTGTAACATGAAATGAAAAAGAAAAACTTGCATTTTAAAGATTATCAACCATTTACCCAGCACTTTGGTTATTTTCATATGCATTTGCTTATTTTTCAACTTTCTTATTTTATTTTGTTTGTTTTATTTTGCTTTTTTTGAAACAAAGTCTCTATGTAGTTCAGACTGGCCTTCAACTCATGGCAATCCTCCTGCCTCCTGAGTTCTGGGATTATAGGTGTTTATCACCATACCCAAATCAGACTATGTTTTAGTCATTTGTCCAAATGAAATAGAATTCATCCCTCAATGATGTAAATAAGAAGTGGGGTTGCTCTAGTGATTGATAGAATCAGAAGAGGGGGCACAGGTCATCATCCCTTTGGTCATCCCCTTGCCCCAGTCGCGATGTCTGAGGACTCACACAGAGATAAAAATTTCTGCCAAACACAACTCAACAACCTTATAAAGCTTCTTGGTGACTTCGAGTTTAATATTCATGTATTTTACGTACCATCACTAAAATGCATTTCTATTTCAAAATGGGCTTCTATGGCATCTCCCAGCATTTCTGAATATTCCTCTTCATCCATTTAATCTGAGGACGATTAGGGTTTTTTCCTCCTCCCTCATAGCCAGATACACACAGTACTTCTCCTTTCCCAGTACTGGCTCTTTTCTCCTGATTAAGCCTTCCTTGTCTCTGTTGACTATTGGAGATCCCCTACTAATTGAGATGGAAGGAAGACTGAAAGAATTGTACAGAAATGATGTGCATAGTTCATACTTCCAAGTTATTCCCCATCAATTGTTCATGCATATGTTATCTTAACTGGGATAAGAGATGGACAGAGAGCAGGTAAAACATGGTTTCTTAGTCTATCCATGTGGGTGTTTCTGGAATATATTAGCATTTGGATGACATAAACTGAAGAAGTATTCTCTTACCAATGTAGCCAGCCAGAAACATTCAAGCTGTTGAAGCCCTGCCTAGATGAAATAAAATGTTGAGGAGAAAATCCATTATGTTTCTGAGCTGGAACATCTATCTCCTCCTGTTGTAAGACCGTAGAAGTCCTGGTTCTTAGGTCTTCAGACTGAACTGGGACTCACATCATTGAGTCTGTTGGTTCTCAGGCCTTTGGGGCTGTGATAGAACTACATCACCAGCATTACTAGGCCTCCGTTCTGCAGGCTGGCAGATTGTGTCTTTTTTAAACTGCAGTAATAGTGTCAGTCAGTCTCTCATAGTAGCTATCTGCCTTCTGTCTATCATCTGAGCTGCCTATCTGTCCGTTTATCTCTTGGTTCTGTTTCTCCAGAAAACCTGACACATTGCTATCTTTCATTGCCTTTGAGTTTCTTTTAAAATTCTGCAAATTATAGAGTACTGATAATGATGAAAATGATTCTTGTCCGTAGAAATGCAATTTATATCTGCTTGAGTGGCTTTGAGATCTATAGATGGTCTACACATGTGTACACTTTGTGAATTCTCCTTTAATTCAGTTATTGCATCTCATTTATTCCATTTTAATGAGTCAAAATCTTTGATATATGTTAATTGCACATTTTTATGAGAATTTTGATTTTTAGCTTAAAATACACATATCCTTTAATTGGCAGTAACTGGTGCCTGCCAACCCCACTACTAAAGAAGGAGGAAGGCAGAAGAGTGCTGCTCTGATGTTGTCAGAAACCAGAGAAAACAGAACTGACCTCTTTTTCACTAGAAGGAATTATTTTGGTTATTTTCTCTCTTACTCTGGCTCTTCTCTGTTCTTGGTAGAAAGTTGAGTCCCTGTTAGGTCCTCTAGGGACCTCTCCATTGCACAGTCTTCTAGACCTTCTAGCTGCATCTCTGATCTCTGTCTCTTAACCTTGTATTTAATTAATGTGTAATACATGTGAAATCAGACAAGTCTGGGCATGTTCAGCGTCTCTGAAGTGATCACTAGAAGTTCATTTACAGAGACCTGAGAAGTTTTGTGGGTTCATCCAAACCCAGGGCAAAAGAAAGAGGCATAATAAAAATTCCCCAGCAAAAACCATTAACCTTGTCACTGAGGAGCATTTGAGAACATCGCTCAATGTTTGTCACTTGGTGTGATCTCTAAGTCCAGCCTCCATTAAGTTAGACTCTGGGTTCCAGGAAAGCATAGGACTGAACGTAAAACTCGACAAGGATTTGCACCTAAATTTCACTCAGACCTGGAGTGAAGAGCAGCACAGCAGATGGTGTGTCATTCTCAAAGGAGAAGACATTCACCTCCCATTGATCCTGAGAGCACCACTGATTTTTATATTTCTCCAGATGTTGAGGCAGGCAAGTCTAGAAGGACACTGTTTGGTGTCATGCGAGATACTTGGAAATTATTACAGGGTGCGAAAGGCTCTGAGCTCTATGTATGTGCGTGCAACAGACCAATGAAATTTGAGTTATTACTGCAACTGTGGCATTATCCATACCCACTGCCCACAAATTGGCCAGACCCATACATATTTAGGTTAAGTCTGTTATTGAACAAAAGTATGGTTACTGTTTGTTTTGCGCACTTAAAATGTGACAGTCACTGAATATTGCCTTATATTGAATCCAGCTTGCTTCCATGGAACTTATACATTGTGATTCTGGCTCTGCCCTGCCCAGTACTGTCTCTTTTAAGGGTCTTTTGTTTTAAAAAAAATCCATGATTTAATCAAATTCCTTCACTGCAAAACTGACTTAGCAAAAGTGAGTACATACAATAGTGGCTTGTGTAATGGGAAGAGCAAGGAGCACGGCTATCAGGTCCATCTGGGTCACATAATGTCATCACTTCTATCCCTCCCAGCCACCCCTCAGTTCAGGTTTTCTCCATATTGACTTCATTCCCATGAGGGGGGTCCTTTCCTGATTATTAAAATAGCTCTTGGCAGCTCAAGGAAAGAGGTCTTTCTTCCAAAAATCTGTGAACATTTCTGAAATCTGATTGGTCCTGTTTGAATCACATCCCCACACCTGACCAATCAGGGTATCCAGCAATAAGGTACTCTGCTTGGCCTTTCACTACCTTCATGGTAGTGGCATGAAACTGACAGCCCTTCTGGAGTTTTATACCCAAAACACAGCAATTTTCAGTGATTCTGTAACCAAATTGCCTGACCTTAAATTTCAGCTCTACCACCTCCTAGATGTATGACATTGAGCCAGTTACTCTGGGTTCTCAATTTTCTCATCTGCAGAATTAGGATAGTAATAGTATTTACTTCATAATGTTACTGTGGAAATTAACTGACTTCATACACTTACCTACTTCTATCTGGCACATACTAAGTGCTTTATACGTATTTGTCATTGTTGCTGCTATTATTATTATCACGCCTAAAAGCCAGCAAAACTTGGCAAAGAACTTAAATTTTATACATTTGAAAGAATCAAAAGAAAAAAGTTGCATAATTCATCCTGCTATATATTCTCTGGAATGTATCTTTCTCAGGGAGAACGTACTGAAGCCACTTTTACCAGATTCACAAACAACGTGCCTCTGCTGCATGGTTAAGGAACATTAGATAGAATTTATTCTGGTCAGAAAGTTGAGATTTTAAACATCAAAAAGGTCCCTTCTAATTAAGCAAAGATGTATGGCATTTTCTGCATTCGTGACAGTGTAGGTCAGATTCTAAAAGATCTTGCATGCACCCAGCCCTCATCCTGATTAGTTACGGCGGTTAAAAATTGGAGAAAGACAAGTATTCTTTGTTGACCTTCGCTTTATAGCTCTTTCTCTGAGTTTGGTACAACTGTATCGGCTTTGAAATATACAAATCCAATTAAAGTGTGTCTGGCTCTTTTGAAAGTGGAGGGGAGATTAGGTCTTGGGAGCAGCTTTCTCATTTTATGCTCTTTCCCAAATACTTGACTTTTTGCCTCCTCACTTGTAGGGGTTAAACCATGAGGTTTTAAATCCCAGTTTGAGTTGGAAAGTAGGCTAATTTGGAAAAAAAAAAAAAAAAAGCACAGGCATAGTAAGCACGTGGACATATTCAGGGCCAATTTCTCCAAAGATGTGTTGGGAGAATTAGAAATTCTTGATAAAGCATTGAAGGAGACCAACTCACTATTCCTCTCCATTTGTTTTCTGCAGTAAAACAATGAGAAGCACTCGTGTGAAAACAGAAAACGAGTGAGTCACTTAGGGAATATCTACAGCCAACCAGCAAGCAGACTTTTACAAGCTACTGGACTGTATCACAACCCTTCTCCTTAAATTCTCACCAAGGTGCATCTCTAGCAAGGAGCTCACAAGTTTTCCTAGAAGGATAGGTTCAGAAACAAGAATTTATCGTTTCCTGAGAGTCCATGGTGTGAACAGTCTAATCAGAGTCACTGTTTTTCTGGTCCTCTAATCAGTAACTGACAAGAGAGATACAGACTTGGAGGAGCTAACTGTCCTGTTCTTGGCTGTTTGGATATTCCTGGCTCAGGCCCCAGGTGTCTCCAGTGATGCTGGGTCCCCACCCATGAGCCTCAGAAGTCCATGACCAGTGCAGCAGAGGTGAACTGTCTCTTCTAAGGTCAGGTGGCAGAGTCACAAACAGGATGAACTTTGTAGATTTGTCCTCTGACTTTGTGGATGCTTTGTTTCATAGCAAAAAATAATAAGAGCACAGGATGAAAATATCTGTTCTACATACCATGTAGTGAAGTGGCAAGAGAATGTGAAAATGCTGTGTAAATCTTAAAGCATTGTTCAGATACAGATGGTTTTTCCAGGAGGACTTGAGTAACACAAAATCAAATCTACTGACATATCCCACAGTTTCCACTTTGTCTCACATAGAGTTTCTGGCTTCGTCTCATATAGGCACTTGATTATTACATCTGCTGACCTTGAGTGAGGCTTCTCAGAAGATCTTGATATGATAAAACAAGAAGATAGGCCAGAACATAATACAATTACGGTGCATTTTAAACATTTCATAAATTAAAAAGTTAACATTTATATTTGAAAACACAGTGGGGCAAATCACAACATAATACTTGATTTATAAGGAGTAAATTCCTGGTATTGCCGCAGATGAGAAGCCTAATAATGGGACACACTTGAGGATGTATAAATAACAACTCCTTTCATCAGCGTCTCTGTGGCTGTCTAAACCATTCAAAGGTCTAAATTTCAGGCTGCTGTGCATGTGAGTGCTGGCCCGTGATAGGCCTGTGAGAGGGCTGAGTTGGATGCTGGGCTGGTGTGCATGTGCTGATCCTTTGGTGCTGGGTGGCTGTGTGGTCCCTGGAAGTCAGCCGTTCTGGAGCAGCACCTGCTGCCTTCCAGGCTCCAGCCTTCCTTACCTGCCCACTTTCCTGAAGTTTTCCTTGGCTGATCAGTGTCCAGGGAGCGGCAAACCCTTTTCCCTAGGCTTTCTCCCTTCCTGGCCCTCCTCCTACCAGGTCCTCAGAGCTCCTCTCGGAGTTATTGTTTCCTCTCATCAGCGCCATTTGGTCTGTCCTATTGTAAACAGCACCAGCAACCCTGACAATTAACATTTGTGGGGGTAAATTGCAGTTTACAAGGCACTTTCATAGACTTCCTCTTATCTGAGTCTCTCACCAAATATATCATTATTATTCTAATGCAGTTGTCATTCTGATGTCAAATTCACATGGAAGAACAAGGCTGTTTGGGTAAAATCTAAGATTAAGCAACCTGTAAGTGGAGAAGCCCGGACATCAAGGCAGGTATTCTGAGGCTCCGACTTCCTTCAGCTCTGCCATCCATGTCCCTGTGGGTAGACAGAGAGGCACCTCTTTCTTACACACAAGTAATTATTGTGATGATTGTTGTCATTGTTCAGAAGTTTGGGTTCACTCAGTGTGCCTTTATTTTCTTTTTCCTGAAAATAATTTTGTCTTCACAGAATAGGATTATGTAATGAGAACCTACCAGAAAAAAATTATATATATTTAAACCTCAGTTTATCCATTAGTTTCTATTTTTAAGTTTGAAATATAATAATAATCATATAAAACTATTATAATTATATAATAGTATAATTATAATACTTAGAGTATTGGAGGGGTACTGGGAATTGAACTCAGGACCTTGCACTTGCCAGGTAGGTGATGTGCCACTGAGCTATATCCCTGGCCACTATACTTGCAGTATTAGTAAACAAAAATAATAGTGAATGATAAAAGCAAAGTTTGTAGTATTTGCTATTTAATAGTTTACTAAGTTTACTAAGCACACACCTTAATTCACTTGATTTTTACAACTGCCCACCAAGTTAAATAAATAGTATGCCTACTGTATAGAATAGCCAAGCCTCAGAGAGGTTGAATGCCTACTCCACATTCTCTCAACAAACAAAATTTACCCTGTCCTTTATATTGAAAGCTTCAGCCTTGCTCTGCACGTTTTCTAGAACTCCCAACATGGTAAAACTGGGCTGAGACAGGGAAGGCTGGGGATGAATTCAGTTGATTGTCAGTTACTCTGTGTCCTAGGGCAGTACTTCTAAAACTTTAGTGTGCACCACAGTCTCCTGGGGAGTTATGAAAATTCAAGCGTCTGGGCCCAAACCCTCAGACTCAGGAGGTCTTGGTGAGAACTGAGCATTTGCCTTTCTAGTAAGGCTCTAATTCATATTGCTGTCTCCTGACTGTGGCCAGCATGTTGAGTGGCATGTTGACATGCGTCATCATCTCTGAAGGGGTTAATACTGCTACCTACATCACAGGGTGAGAATGAAATAATGTGTGCAAAAACCTTTTTACAGTATCACAGGCTACTCGTGTGAATATCCACTCTGATAACATAGAATGCAAAACACACTTGGAAAATGAAAGATTATTTCTTGTGCAGCTCTCAGGGGTGCTATTCACATAAAACTCCATGTCCATGGTGACCATGGATTTGTGCAACATGGCAGTTACTGGGCAAATGAGAACCCAAGCCTCCCAACTTACGCGTATGGATTCCAAAACAGGGTTCCACTCTAAATTCAATTAAAATTATAGGTCTCTTCTCCCTAGATGTATAATAAAGGTGCATGAGCACAGCTAGCTTCCTTTCTGCCACAGCTTTACCTTCCCAGGAGTGTGCCCATCCCTCCCATGTGGGATCCTACCGAGGATGGGCAGAAAGCGGCAAGTCACCGTCCTCATCGCTCCACCATGGGCTTCCCTTTCACAAGGACTTAGCCAACTAGCCAGGCTGCAGTGTGGATTTTTCCCTCTTGCTTACTCTATTCAGGGTTCCCTGGGAGACTTGACAGTGCCAACAAACAGTCAGTGGAGGGAGAAGGAGCCAGAGCAGAGGGCCTCTCAAACCACATGTTGGCTAGTCAGCCTCTGAATGAGAGAAATTGGCCCCACAGGGATTCATTTATTCCTGACTCTGGAGTCAGACAGTGTTGAATTTAAATCCAGGCACTGTCATTTATTAGTAGCATGCACTATGTGAGCTATATTACCTTCTTGAACTGCAACTTCTTTACTGTAAAAGAAGATTAATAATATCCTTACACTCAATGCATTTAAGTAAATGGAATCTCTTACTATTATTATTATTGATGTTCATTCAAAAGGATTTACTGTACATGTGCTATGTGCCAAGCACTATATTAGGCAGCGGCCATTCAGAGATAAGCAGAACATCATTCTTGCCCTGGAGAATCTAGTGTGGGAGAGAGCAATTCAGCGTAACACAGGTTTTAGGAGCTGTGAATGCTACAGAAAAAGAAACTGGCGAAGAGCGGTAAGATCATGTGCACTCAGAACAAGCAGCTTTCTGATATCTCATCTCTACCCTTCCATATACCTTCTTAGAGCTCAGGAGGGAAACCCAGAGGCTCACAGGACATGCATGAATCATTATCTTAAGCAATATTCTCTAAGCATCCCTGATCTGTTGCTCAGCTGAGCCTTCGCCAGCTAACAGCAACATGCCGTGTTGGTGGATTTACACTCTCCATTCAGCACCCCCTATTCACCCCAGCAGGCATCTCATTCAGGTTTTGGAAAGTTACAGACTGACATAGCTCTGGAAGTTTGTTTGACTTTTTTTTCTAATGTTTCGTTTCTTTCCTTTTAGGATCTGTGCCCTAGTTGTTCTGGGAAACTTGTGACCTCTCTGTGTTTTTAATTAGAAGATGTCATTTTTTCCATGGCAACCTATCTTGATGTCCTAAATAGAGAAACTATAAAATCAGTTTCCCTGTGAAGGGCCAAGCAGTTGGAATAATAGGAGGTTTCCCAGTGAGTGCCAGTGCCCAGTGTGGTGGCTCCACTTCTGGGAAGGACCTCCAGGCCGAGGAACAGCAGCAGGTCTCTTGCAAAATGGACCTGCACCCAAGCAGTCTCAGCCAGGACCCTCTTGGTTTGAGTTTATAAAATCCAATCCTTGATGGTTCTGTGAAAGAATATGTACTTTCTAAGTGACAGGAACAAAAATATGCAACCATGAACTCTAGTGTCTCTGGAGCCAATGACCCATAGGTAATAACTTACAAAAGCCAGAGAAACATTGGTGGGAAACAGTTGAAATCAGCCCAGACTTTATGGTGACCGGATTTGAACTGACTCTTTCACCCCAGCACTTTACCTCCTGAAGGGAATGAGTGTTTTCAGGAAATGATGAAGGAAACAGAGAAATTATGTACCACCCTGTACAAGTCAGTGCTGAGGAAATAGTAGTTAAATCAGTTGGCAAAAGAGACTGGTTTCACAAAGAATGTCCTAAATTTTGTAATACTGAGTTTTTTATCTTTTACTTTTTATAGAATAAGTTCTATTCAGTAAGGCAGACATGTTGATAAGCGTAAGTCATCCTGACCACAGGGATGATATTGATACATCTTAAAGGAAAATGGTTAAATTATATGCCAGCTCCTCTTGTTACCCTTGTATAAGATAGCAGGGCACCATGAGAGACGCTAACATGGCTTGCTCCTTCAGAGAGCACATTCCTGCAAACCCACAAAGGGGCTAGGCACCCACAATGACAGCTAACATTTACTGACTGCTTATTGTTTCCAGAAATTATTTGTGTGCTTTGTATTATTAATTAAGCACTCAGTAACAGCGGTGGCTTTCCCTGATAATGATGTGCCAAGAATGCTTTCATGTTTAACTAATTTTATATTCACTATTGTCTTCTAGAATTCTCAGATTAGGAAACAGAGGCACACAGAGGGTGGGTAACTTTTCCAAAGAGGTGAGAGCAGGCAGTATTGGCTCTAGAGTCTACTGCACTTATAATCTCTATCCAGTACTTCTAATCACCCATGTAGGAGAGTGCCTGGGGTCAGGAAAGCACATCAGTGGTGAGCCCACTCCTGTCTCAGGGCAGGTTATTCATTCCCTTTGCCTGAGGTCTTTTTCTAAGATTTTGCTTGGCTCTTTCTTATCATTCAGGCCTCAGCTCCAATCCGCTTCCTGCAAAGACATTCCTTGCCTCACTCACTGCATCCCATTTCTCATCTCACTTCCTTCAGAATGCTTTTCACTGCCAGAAATCACCCCATGTACATTCCTTCCCCTGCCTAGGATGGAGACTCCACACCAGGAGGGACTTCATCTCATCACTGCTTTATCTGCATAGAATAGCACCCACCACAGAGTCAGGCTCACAACAAAAGCTTGTTGAATAATCGAATTGCATAAACTAACAATGAGTTTTGTCTTGAGCGCTAATTATAATAATGATGATATAGCAGCAGTAGCAATCATCCTGGTAAATGATAGCTGTTAAGTGTTTATTATGAACTATATATTGTGATGAACATTTCTAATCTGACTCTTAGAGGGGTTAGGTAAACTCTCTTCCCCCACCTTAAAGAAGGAACTGAAACTTAGAGGGTGCATGTGACAGTGGTGTCACCAGGAGGCTGAGAAACCCTCAAAAAGCACATTCATACACCTGAAGTGAAAAGTACAGATGCACGGTTATTAGAGCAAAGGATTAACCCAGCAGAGTATGCCAGGGTGAGTACCTGAGGCTTAGTCTTGGAACTATATTTACTTCTCCCTCAAAGAGAGAAAGGAGAAGCATCACAGTAAGAGATGCCAGGGTCTAGAATGGTAGCACACTACATGGGACAGAATCCAGGCTCCAATTTTAGGAGTATCTGGGTTTGAATTCCACTTGTGTGAACCTTTTGATCTCCTTGGGCCTCAGCTTCTGTATCTGTGAAATGGGATAGTGCCTGCTCTGCAGAGATGCTCTGGGAAGCACGGAAGGTGCTGCATGTAAAAGCAACTCACCTGTGATTAGAGTACATTTAGCACTTAGCAAGCACGCATTTCCCTCCTGCATTCATTTGTCATAACTCATCCAGTATTTATCTCTGCAAAAGGTCTTGTGACTTCTGAATGCTTGAACTCCATGTCCTCAAATTAAGCCAAAAACTCTACAAGTCACCTGTTGCCAGATGCCTCAGTCCTGACCTCATTAGAAAAAGGATGTCTGGAAAGTAAGAAAAACAAAACAAAACACAAAACAGACAGACCAGGGAAAAGACTTCAAGGAAGAAAATAGAAACTTTTTTGACAAGGAAAAATAATGTGTGGGAGGAGAGGCTATTGCAGGAAACACATGGCAGGAAGTCTTAGCTGAGGAAAATATGGCGCCAGTCACTGTGTCACCAAAGATGTGAAGCTTCCTTTGCTCCTTTTGGGGAAGGGTATGCTTGGGGAAAATAGTTCCTTCACTAGCTGCTGACACTGCCAACCCATCGGGCTCCTGTCCTCACATACATAGGTCAGAGTGGACCTGGGGCCACAGGCCAGCTGAGAAGCAACCTAACTTCACCTGGCAGGACAACCCTGGCCCAAGGCCCACAGCAGAGCAGCTGTGATGATAAGGCTGAACATCCTGGTCAGGACAGCACCTCCATAGCCTATGGAACCCCTCAACACTCTGCATTGCAGGAGATTTTCTTGGGTAATGAAAGTGTGAAGTGAAAATATCACATTATAGGCTGATAGGCTAATCAACTTTGAAGGTTTACCAATTTTATTCTTTTTTTTTTTTGTAGGTAGTAAAATCCAATGAAACAAAGCAGAACAAAGCCAATCAAAACAAAGCAGCAAAATTGGTACAGAACTTCAAAGCAGGATACTAGGGAAACAACAATAGCTACCATAGTATATCTTGTTATCTTCACAATATTTGTCCATTCCATCAGGTATAGCAAAATCAAACCAAAAACAAAACACAATAAAATCAATCAAATCAGAATACTGAATAAAGCAAAACAATTAATCAGAACAAAGCAAAACAGTGAGAACAATATTGGATTTCAAAGACAAGACAGAAGGGAATTCCCCCATATTTGCTACACTGCATACTGTCATCCTCCCAAGAGATGCTCAGACCGCTGGCCCCAGGCCTGCAAAATCAACCAAACAATACAAGTATTTAGTTGCTTTATGTACCTTAGTTGCTATCAACTCAGCCTGTCCTCTGAACCAGCAGGCTGCTTACCAGCGCAGGGGGCAGAGTGAGTGATTCTCAGCCTGCGCACCTTTAGGCTCATGGGAGGCACTGACTTTTCTCTTCCTGGAGCCCCATGGCTTGCACAGCTTACCAGAAAGGCTGGCTAGTTGGCTCTTTGTTGAAACCTCCCAGTCCTAGCATCAGGTTTACCAATTTTACAGAATGACTATGACAAATATGTAGAAAGACATTGTATCAGTCAGCTTTCCTGTTACTGGCCACAATACCTGACACCCACAATTTAAAAGGAGAGAGGCTTAATTCGGCTCAGTTTTCAAGCCAATTCAGTACATGATCAACTGGTTCCAAGGCAGAAAGATCATGGCAGAGGGACATGGTGGATCAAAGCTGTTCAATTCATGGTGGCCAAGAAGCAGAGCAGGGTAACAGTGCCAAAGAGGAAGGGGCAAGTGACCAAACAGACCTCAAGGCCACACCCCCCATGACCAACCCAAATGCACCCAGAAGTGTGTTCCACCAGTCCCTACAGTGCATGCCAAAGCAATCAAGTTGAAACACTGCCCTGAGAATCCTAGATATTAAATTAATTTTACATATATTTGTGTTTTCTATAAGGAGGAGGACTTGGATAAACTCAGCAATACCTGTGTGGCCTTCATCCCTTCTTCTCTCATGCATAGAACCCCAGGTGCTTGCCAGGGGAGGGTGGGCAGGAGGATCTGCCACAGGCCACCAGTGCCTTACCAAGACCTCACAACAGTGGTCTTCCTTCTGCAGTTTAACAAGATCCCCACCCTTGTGCACATTCACATTTGGGCATCCCTAAGCTAAACATTAGCACTTCTCTGGGGCACTCCCTGAGATCCTAGGCAGAAGATGCCTCAGGGAGGAACAGCAGATTTAGGCAACTGAATTACTCTTTGGATCCCAAAGTCAACCTGTCTGCCTCTTCTCTCTATTTTTCAGAACGTTTTATTTGTTTTACACACAGTATCTATGTATTTTAGTTGGATCTAGTAGAATGGAAAAAATACACAGACTTTATCTCTCAGAATTAAAAATCTTATTCTAAAAGTTTAGTTTGACCTACTAACTAAAGAGGTTACATCACAAAGCAAGCTGTACCTTTCTCTAATCACTACCCCTCAAATCCACTCTGGTGGGTCTCCCTGTACTGATACTATGAGCAGTTTCATGTAGAAACGGTCATTTTCAGGGCACCAAAAGTCAACCCAAATGAAGCAAAATCTTCAACTTCTCATCCACTTCAAAGGATTGTTTTCTTTCTACACCACCAGGCCTGCTCAGCTTGATAATCTGCGTAGACAAGGACTTTGCCTTCCTCTCTGCTCTGCTTAGCCTCCTCTCCAGCTCTCTGTCTGTGGTTTCTTTCTCTTTGTAGTAGGGGAAGGGAAATTAAAGGAAAAAGATAAAATGCTATGATATGGGATGGAATTGCTGGAATCAGTTGTGAATGCCCTCAGCCTGGCAGGTGCCCAAATGCTGGCTCTTTTCCTCTGTTGTGGTTTCTACTGAGTTCCTGCTCTGGTGGGGACCACAGGTGCTGCTGTCTCTTCTGACATGGGTCATGAAGTATCTGGCTAACAGGCTTCATTTCCTGGAGATCCACTGTTCACTTGGAGTGATTTGTGTATGCATACCTGTGCGTGTGCATGTGTGAATGCATGTGTGCGTGCGTGCATGCGTGTGTATAATAAAAGGCTCAGACACTATAGACGCATCTCCTGTCCTTGAGTAGTCAAGCCTGAACTTTGCAGGTCAATGTGGCAGAAGCTCTGGAGCACAAGCAAATGAGGCTATGCTGTTTTTAATGCATGACTTTCTGAGATCGCCCCACATGTGGAATCATGGTTCCAGAAGGGAGAAGAGGATAGAGATGCTCTTTTGGAAGGTTTTATGGACCAAATATATCACTTCTGCTCACATTTTATTGGAGAGAATCAAAGAAATGGCCACTGCAAAGCCAGTGGGACATGGAGGAAAACCAGGAAGCCACATCCCAGCTCCTACAGAAGGATGGGCCTTGGTGGGCAACTGGCAATCTCTGGCACACACTCTATGTGGAAGTTTATTGCTGCTGTTACTTGCAACTCAAAGGATTCCTCACTGATCCAGTGGATCCGGAGTTCAGGGGACAAATTTTCATGTTTGTACAAGGTTTTTCTTTGACTACAACATCTAGGTCTTTTCAAAACATATGGTATGTGATAGGCAGTGGATGAGCCAAGGGCATAGATGACATCACCTAGCTGATATAGAAAGTGAAAAGAAACAGAGAGAGACCCAGCTGTTCATTGACCCAGATAACCCAGAAGGTTGCTTCTCACTGTGAAAAGAACAGTTCAGACATCTTGATGACCTGAACTCTAGATCCTAGGACTTTTCTTATGATAAGAAGGCTCATGATGCAGTTGGAAGAACAAGTCTATAGAGCATGCCAGCCCAAAAATTTTTGTGGGGAGCTTCTGGATATAAAATACAAACAGGGCTGCCTTTGCCTTTGTTTTCTTTCGGTAAGGCACTAACCTTGACAAACAGCTGAAAAAAGTCTTGAGTAAAATGTGTTCAGCTTCCTGGTGAAGATATTTTATGTGGACACCTAGCAACCCAGATCCTGAAATAACTTAATGTGGGAAATACTCCAAATGGTGTCTGTTCATTCCCCTCTTTCTTGTTCTCACTCCTGAGGCTTCAGATTTAAACTCTAACTTTTCTGGCTTTAGTTTTGTAAAGTCACAATAAAGGTAACAATATAGGAACTCACTGGAACTTTCCTAGGAATTTACCTTGGGATTTGAATTTTTTAAAAAGAGTATCCCCATTAGGTCATGGTCTTTCCTCATTGCTTTAACCATTTTATGACCTGTGGACTGATGACTTTGAAGTTGTGGTTGACACAGTGCATGAGTCTCAGAGATACATGACATATGAAATCATGGACAGACTGTCAGATGACCTCCATCTGACTGGCTAACAGTGTCCTCTAACACTTTCCCTTCGAATTTCCCAATCACAATGATTGAGCAAATAGAAAACACTCAGTAGTGACTTGGTCTGAAAACTTGAGTTATGCATACTAATTACATAGAGCCCTGTTTATTTATAATTCAGTTCCACAAGGGTCGCAGCCATATTGCATACATATCGTTGCACTCTGTTAGCCCTGCCGTAGTCTGTACTATGATAATAAAGCATCGAAGAAGTTCTTGTTGCAATTTAGTTACCATGCTGTATTTTACTAGGGATATCTCATTTAATCCTCAACAAAACTGTATCAGACAGGTAGTTGTAGTGCCATTATTTTATATATGATGAAACTCAAGTTATGTAGCCACCTGACTAAAGGAGTTCAAAAATGATCCACCCAGGAACCAAGTCCAGCAAACTGATCCCTGAACTGACATTAATCCTTGTCATAAGGACTACAGGTCTGTGTAGAGCAGCCAAAGCCAAGCACATGGTTAGCACTTGTAAATGCTCAATAAATGGTTATCATCATTATGTCATCATTCTTTCTTAGCAGATGGATATAATGGTATTTTCTTATAAGATTTCAGAACTTTCTTTGTGCTATCTCGCAATTTTGTGTGAAATGAGACAATTATGCAAATACAGTTAGTTTCACTGTTAGGAAATGTAGGGGTTTTATGACACAGTAACAACTAAAATACTGGTATGCAGGCAATGCCTGGGGAACCTGACTCAGAAATAAAAGGTCCCAACAGTCAATCTTCTAGTATGCTAAGCTGTCGGACTTTACTAGTAATATTTATATGAGTTTCTTAAATAGCGACATTAAACTGAATCTATTAGTTGTTATTCCGGTAATATTTCCTTTATAAAGCTTATTTTTCAATCTCAAAGTAATATGAAACTTGGATAATGCAGCAAAATACAAAGAGAAAAAGTCAACATAGTTTTACTGCAAAAGATATCTCATGACATTTTTGTATGCTAACTGAGATTTAATTCATTTTTTTGTTTGCCTTGTTGATAGCATGAGAGACCTTCAAATTCCCATGTACCTGACTCATCAAAATTTCTAAATCTGGTTCCTTTGTCCTGGGACTCAGAGAGGGTCTGCTATTGGTCAGTGCTTATCCCTTGAGCCCCAAGGGTACAATAAGACAGATCCTGGCAGTGTAGCAACCAGAGAGGCGCTCTGGACAGGGTGACAGAGGCCCTGATATCTCAGAGAAAAGAGCTCAGCACTGAGCCAGTATTCTGAACAAGGGTCGACCCAGTCTAGAAGGAAGTTTTCCTGGGCCCGGTTCCCACCCTCGTGGTCAATTACAGTGACACAGCAGGAAGCAGGCTCTCCCTAGAGCCCAGGTCTCTCACAGGAAAGTGTTTTCAGAGGTTTCCACATGGGCCAGCAGTCCAGGCAAGTGGGGTTAACAGCAGCATTACCATCTGCGGTGTTGGGTCACAGGCTGGAATGCAGCTCTGAGGCTGGGCCCTGGTCCTTCTATTCAGACTTGATTTTCCCTGTAATGTCTGCTGTGGGACTTCAAGAAACCCTACTTGATGCCTTCCTTAAGAAATTTCCCAATGGAAATCACGAGATGCCTCCTTTACAATGTTACTAAAAATGATGGATCAGGAAAAATTTATTTCCTGGTTGACAAAAAAAAAATGCCTTGGGCATCTTCTTCTGATTTGATATTTCCCCTTGTCATTGAGAGAGCGGGAACGTGTCCTACATTCATCTTTTCTCTGGGTGGAACACTGTGCTGCACTGTACCAGGCTACCGTATTAGAGTAGTCAGTTTTCCTCAGTTGACCTATGTGTTGATGATGACCTAAATGTCATAGGCTCTCTGCTAGGTATTAAACAGTTCTTTTTTTAAAGAGCAGAATATATTTATTGAGAGAAAGAAAGCTTCTGTCAGAGAGAGACAGAAAGGGTCCTGAGCGAGGTGCTGAGGACCCTGTCTCTTCTAGGGATTTTTATATGAACCCAGAGTCCCTCACCACAACTTCAGGCTTTTATATTCAGTCCCCCATACTAGGTAAATCAGCCTGCCTCTTGGGTGCCTCAGATTCCTTGAAAGTTTATTCTCTTTATTGGAAAATTTATTGGTTCACATTCTTTATAGCTGTCTTGTCTTGTAGGACAAGACCGCTTAATATCCACATTCGTAAGCCTTCATAACTGCAACATCTTAATACCACTCTATGATCTCTGAGCTGTATAGATTTTATTTAGATTTTTTGAAAACTGGTGATCTTTGTGAATGACTTATAAAGACACTGCTGGCAACTACCACAATTAGCGAGGAGTGTTAACCAAATTCTTTGCTGTTTTTTTTTCCTTTTATTTTGAAGATAATATCGTAAAACTTGCTTTCAGAATACTTGCAGGGCTGAAGTGACACAGAAATATAGACCCATTTACAGGTATCCCTAGGAAGACTTGCTATATACCCTGGATGGTGGCTTTAAATTGTAGAACCCTTCACTCACAACTTTTGTGACTCTAAAAGGCTCTGGACAGTTCATCTCTCTGCTGTGACAGTTTTCCAGCTATCACACAGTAGAGGGTGTCCCTTACAGCCCAGCTTCCTCTATCTATTTGCTCTTAGCTAGTATCTGCCATGTGGCATCCAAGGTTGTGCTATGTAGGAGGTCATGTCTTGGTTAGTGAGCCATGGGTCAGCTTAAGTCTCAAGCTATACATGAAGGTGAGTGTGATTTTGAGGATAGATCTTTGTTTTTAAATACTATGTTCTGTTCTTTCTCTGACAGTATTTAACAGGGTTTCACCTGTTTTCACAGAGTTATACCCAAATACCTCAAGATGACAATCTCATTTGTTAAAGAAACTGCCAGATTACCCATATAGGATTTGTTAAGAGATGGCTCAATACCAGTTCTGTGGCTCTTGTTCCATGGCCTAGATAATAAAGGTTGGAGCTTGATCAAGGTTGCTGGGGAGTAAGATTTTCTTGAAGTAATTAACAGTGTCCTCTGGTTTTCTTACTCTCCTAGTTTGGGCTGATGGCCAGTATTTTCTTCAAACCAATAGGGAGATCCTGCTACCCTAGTGGTGCTGGGAGACCACGGAAGAGAGGAATAGAAAAGTTATTGGGTGGATCTGACTCTGTCCCTTAGTATTTTGAGAGTGCAGACACCAGAGCCTGAATCTCCTTTGGAAAACTCTTAGAGAGAGAAAGCAAGTAGCACTTTCTATGATAGTGGAAAGAGGACAAGGTGCCAGCAGTGATAAGATGGTCCTTCAGAGGTAAGCGAATCAGAATACATCCTTTCAGGGCCAACACTGACATTGTGGAAGGTAACTGGTTTTGAACTTTCTTGAGAGAACCCTGTCCAGAGGTCTGGCCAGTGGGAGCAAGTTAACTGCAGCACAAACTACTCCATATGGCCAGTGGCTTGCCAAGAGATAGAGCTTGTCAGTCAGAGACTGTGTGACCCATATAATGGCTGTGTCTGTGGTCCCCACCAGAACAGCTTCTCAGAAGAAAACACAGTGGAGAGAAAGCCAGCATTTACTCACCCGTCAGACCGAGGGTATTCACATCTGGTTCCAGCAACTCCATTCCTTTCCATAGCACTTTGCCTTTTTCCTTTAATTTCCCCTTTCCTGACTCCTACTATGAAGGGAAAGGAGCCACGGAGAGAGACACAGATGAAAAGGCCGAGCAGAGAGGAAAGGAAAGCCCTCCGAGAAGATTGCCATGGTGGGTCAGGCCTGATACTGTAGAAAGAAAAACAATCTTTTGAAGTAGACCAGAAAGATTTTGTTTAGTTTCAATTTACTTTTTGGTTGCTGAAATGAGCACTGTTCCCACTTGAAACTTCTCTGAGAAGCACACGCTCTGCTCACATGAATGAAGACCTGACGGTGGATTTCAAGGGCAGCAACTGGAGAAAGGTAAACTTACCTTCTGATCCAGTCTCTTCAGTTAGCTGATCAAATTCATACTTTTGATTCTGATAAGATAGAGTAGGTGTATTTTTCTCTGTTATTCTTAGTAGGTTCAAGAAAATAGCAGATACTAAATATAAAACAAAGTAAAAGATTCTGGGAGGTAGACAGACTAGACCTTGAAATCCAAAGAATGCTACCCATGTGAATGGAGTGGGTTTTCTTTTGACCTTGTGTCTCTAAACTGAGTAACTGAGTAAACTGGTAATGTGCAAATACCAATGGGTACAGGCATGAAAAGCCCCCACAAAAGCTTGTTTTTTTCTAGCCAATGTATCATGAAAGGTGCAGCCTAGCTTTTAGACAGAAATAGCTCTACTCCAAGTAAACATCAAAGATAAGCCTGTAGTTCCCAGGCCCACCCAAACCAGGAACTCCCAAGTGATGAGCCTCAGGTTCCTCCCCATCTAGGCTGTAACAAAGAGCCCCAATTTGAAGAGGCAGAGGTGGAAGTTGGGACATTTATCCCCTCCTATTACATTAAACAAGAGGAAAAATCTCAATAAGTAATCAAAGTTCCCATGTCAAGAATCTGGAAAGAGAAAAGTAAATCAACCCAAAGAAAGTGAAGGAAGGAAATAATTTCTCTAAGTTCAGAAATCTATGAAAATAAGAACAAAAAAGCAATAAGGAAAAATCAGTAAGAAACAGATCTTGGAAAAGATAAATAAAATTGGCAAACCTCTAACAGGATCAGCAAAAGGTCACAGATGAGTAATATCAGGAATAAAATGGGACATCACTTTGGCCCCTGCATATCAAAAGAATAATAAAGTTAGATGATGAACAATCCTTCAGGTATAAATTGACAACTGACAAGAGCACAAACCATCGAAACTCATCTAACATGAAATACGTACCTGTTAAGGAAATCAAATTTATACTTCAAAATTTTCTGAAAAAAAAAATCCAGATCTATATGGTTTCACCGGAGAATTCTACCAAACATTTTTAAAAAAATAATACCAATTCTACAAAATATCATCTGGAAAATTGGGGAGGAAGAATACTTCCAAATTCATCTTATAATGTTACCATTATCATAATTACCAAAATTACACATCAACAGTACAAAAAAGGAAAATTACAGCTCAATATACTTCATGAATTTAAAGATATAAATCGTGAATAAAATATTGATAAGTAGAATTTAGCAATAAATAAAAATAATTACTTCATGACCAAGTGGGCTTTCTTCTGGTGATACAAGACTAGTTCATCATTTGAAAATCAACATAATCCACCTAACAGAACAACCACATCAATTTTAATTGACATCGAAAAAACATTTGACAATAATTAGGACCTATGCATGATAAAACTGAGAAAAATAAGAGAACTTCCTTGATAATGCATATTTACAAAAAGTCTCGAGTTAACATTTTTCTTAACAAAGAATGTTTTCTGTTTAGACCAAGGCAGATTTTTCTCCCTTACCACTCTTATATTATGTATAAGAAAAAGAAAAAATATCCAGATTAGAAAGAAATAAAACCATTTTTCTTCGTCAGTGACATGATTGTCAATGTGGAAAATATTAAGGAATCCACAAGAGGAACATTTTAGAACCAATAAGTATGTATAGCAAAATCACAAATTATGTAAGATATAGGTGAAAACTAGTCACGTTTCTATAATTAGTATATGTACTAACATATGGATACAAGATACAATGTCATTTATAATCACTCAAAAATAAAAATTAAATATTTAATATTAATCTAATAAAAATACATAGTACTTATAGGCTGAAAACTACAAAGTGTTGGTGAGAGGAATCAAAGATCTAAATGAAAAGACATACCGTATTAATGAATTGGAATACTTGAGTTAGTAAAGACATTAATTGGGCCCAAGTCGATATACAGGTTTAATGTAATTTGTATCAAACTTCGTGACAAAATTTATGATTGTTCCAAAATTTATATTGAAGTTCAAAGAACCAAGAATAGTTGAAAGACTTTTTTAAAGGAATACAACATAATACCAGGTACCAGAAAAATAAATAAAAATAAAAGGAATACAACATAATAAATCCATCCTCCCAATTTCATGACTTAGTGGGTATTTTAATAATCAAAACCTTCTGGTGTCAGTGGAGGGCTAAATGCATAGATCAATGGAAAAGTAAGAAAACCCAGAAATAGAGCCACAAAAATATACCCAACTGGTATTTGACAAAGTTGCAAAAGTCATCCAATAAAGATAGCCTTTTTTAAACAAACAATACTGTAGAAATTGATCTCCATGAGCAACTCACAACTTACACAAAAATAAACTTGAAGTAGATGAAAGATTTAGATGTAAAATATAAAACTATGAAACTTCTGGAAAAAATAGAGAAAATCTCTGAGATCTGAGTCTAGTCTAAATCTTTAGGCTTGACAACAAAAACATTGCCTATAGAATGAGAAATAGAGTTTTTGTTTATCAAAATTAAAAACTTTTGCTTTGCAAAGTATTCTGTTAAGAGAATTAGGAATGAGTTATAGATGGGGAGAAAATATTTGCACATAGCATATCTAACAAAAAATTAGTACCTAGAACATACAAAGATATTTCAGTGCTCAACTATAAACAAAAAAGCAAACATCAAATTAGGAAAAAAGCAAGAGATATTAAAGTATACTTCACTGAAGAGGATATACAGCATTAAGTGTTGTTCAACAGTATTAGCCACTACAGAAATGAAAATTAAAACCATAAACAGATATCATATTCCTATAAGAATGACTAAAATAAAAAATAGTGACAACATCAGATGATGGCAAAGATATGGGGAAACTGCATCTCTTGTACATCACTGATGAATTTGTAAAGTGGTACAGTCATTTTGGAAAAGTTTGGTAATTTCCTTAAATAGTGGACAAATGGCTAGTTTATAATCCAGCAATTACATTATTGACATTCACCTCAGAGAAAAGGAAATTACTTTTACACAAAAACCTGTAAACAGATCTTCATAAGAGCTTTATCCAAATTGGTAGAAAGTGGAAACTACTTAGATATCTTTCAATAAGTTAGTGGTTAAACAAACTGTGATACCTTGGTATTATGGACTAAGATTGAGCAATAGAGAAGGAAATGATGGTTGATAAATGTAACAAACATGATGACTCTCCAGAGAACTTAGCTGAGTAAAGTAATTTCAAAATTAAAAGGTTACATGCCATGTGATTCCACTTATACAACATTACTGAAATGACAAAATTGTAGTACTGGACAATAGATGTGTCATTTTAGGAGCTACAGATGAGGTATGGGTGGGAGGCAAATAAGTGAGACTATACTGATGATGGAAATGTTCTGTACTTTGACCATATTAACCTCAATATCCTGATTATGTGTTGTACTATAATTTCTCAAGATGTCACCATAGGGGAAAACCGGGTAAAGACTGTATGAGCTCAGTCTGTATAATTTCTTACAACTACAGGCTAATCTGAAATTTCTCAAAAGAAAAACTTTGTTAGAAAATTCAGAATCTCAGAACTTAATCAGCTCTATCTGGGAAATACCTTAAAGACAACAGTGGATTTGTTATTTAGATTTCCTATACTAGGCCATGTCAACGACCTAGTCTGTCTCTGCAGTGTCTCTATTACTGCATTGATGGTATTATTCTACAGTTAGAAAATTTAAATGTGTCTTCTCCACACTAGTATTATTTTTTAAGTACAAGGACTATGTCTCAGTCACCTTGTACTTAGCACATAGCCATTTGTTTGTTGATAGAGTGTGGTACATAAGATGTACTAACGAATGTTTATTGCATAGACAAGTCAATGAATGCCTGCGGAGTAGCATAAGATAACATATTTTTTTTCTGAGACTGACTTATAGGCTGGTTTGTACAGGATATCTAAGAACAAAGATAACAATAAATAAAATGAGGGACACTACGTACTGCTACACTCCTTAGTTATTGGAAAAAGCAGTCAGAGAATCAACAATTTAAACGTCCTATGGAGTTGACGGTAATGGCAAAATGTTTGGTAAGTAAAATTTCTCTCTAGGTTCTCGATTCATTTTAATTTGCTTCTACTTTTTTCTTAAATTTTCCCACACTTGCTCAAGCCTGTATACACAAATCAATTTTCCAGTTTTAGGGCTTTCTGAATTCAGGGCTATTTAGAAATCCCTACAAAGATGCTTCAACTGGACAATGCCTCAAATTACATCTTTTTTATCTGTCTTGTTTGATCTTGAACAGCCCAGGTTCTATCCTTCAGGTCTCCATTCTTTCACAAAATCAGTTTGAATTTTACAAAGTAACTGCTGTACCAACATGGGTAAATTTTTATAAGGAAAGTATTTTCCACTGTAAATTATTTCAAGACAATTTCCTGTAAGTACTGTTAAGTCATTCCAAGTATTTCCATCATTTTTGGTAGATTCTTCCTTATGTCAAATTTGCAGATGCAAGTTTTATCTGATGAATTCTATTTTTTGTTAGGGTTTCCCCAGTAAGACATGTTATGCTTCATAGTTTTAAGCTACATCAGTTTTAGTTTCAGACGTAGTAAAAGCTTATGTAAGATAACTAAAAAGAACACTGCTCAATGTATTCGTTATTGAGAGGGAACAATTAATACTCATATGATTGGATCAATCTTGCATGTCTATATCTGTTAACGTAAGAAACCATTTTAAAGATAACGATGCGCAAATTGCAACCATTGTCAAGCTTCTATCTTCCGGTTTTGTAAACCTGCAATGTTGTGTATTTACTCTAGTTGTTTGCTTGTCTCTTTTGCTTGTTGTTTTTACTATATATGTCATTTTTTTGTTGTTGTTGTTGTAGTTTTTGTTTGTTTTGTTTTTCTTGGCTCAAATAAAATTAAAAAAAAATAATTGTTAACTGGTGCTATGCATTCTTCGAAACCAATTTGTTTTTGAGATGTAATTATATACCATAGCATTTTCATGTGTGTATTTCAATAACTTTTTATATATTCACAAGATTTTGTAACTATCACTACTATCTAATTCTGGAACAAACAATAACTTTCAAAAGTAAAACTTCCATGCACATTAGCAATCATTCTGTTTCCTCCTCTCTTCAGCCCCTGGCAATCACTACTTTCTGTTCCTCTGAATTTTCCCATTCTGAACATTTCAATTATATAAAATTACACAATATATGGCCCTTTATGTCTGAATTTTTATTTCAGATAATATAGTGTTTTTCAGGTCCATCTATGTAATGGCATTATTTGTTATGACTGATTAATATTCATATATATAATTTTATATACCCTTTATATGAATCTATCCTTTTACTGTTCCTTCACCAAATTATAAGACATTTGAGTTATTTCCACTTCGAGCTGTGAAAAATGAATCTACTGTAAACATTGGTGCACAAATGTTTGTACTGACATGTTTTGAGTTTTCTTGAACATTTACCTAGATACAGAATTGTAGGAGTCAATTTTCAAGAGAAATATAAAAGAGTTCCATTTTTGCCATTTACTGTTCAATCTCAATACTTGTTTTGGTATGTCTTTTTGATTGTAGCCATCCTAGCAGGTATGAAGTACATCACAACATGATTTTGCTTTGCATTACCTTAATGACAAATGATGTTGGATATCTTCTTGACTATTTGCAAATCTTTTTCAGAGGAATTTCTATTAAAATTTGATTACTTATTGAATTATTTTTCATTATCATCAAATGACTTTATTTTTAGGCAAGGTTTCCATTAATCTAAGACTTCCCTAAGTCTTATATATTCTATATATAAGCCCTCTACTGGAAACATAATTTGCAAATATTTTCTCTCATTATGTGTGCTATCTTTTACTTTCTTTGAATAAAATGTTTGCAATTTTGATTAAATTCAACATATATTTTATGTTTGTGCTATAGATGTGATGTCTAAAAAAATTATACAATCCAAGATCACAAAGATTTATGCCTATGTTTATTTCTAAGAGTTTTATATTTTTAGCAATTGAATTTAAGCTTATGATCCATTTTTTGTTGACTTTTGCATGTAGTTTGATATAAAAGTCTGTCTTCATTTTGCATAACTATCCAAGTGTCTAGTATTAATTGAAGATGATTATTTCCATATTGAATAGTCTAAGCAATCTTGTTGAAAATCAGTGAACCATAATTGTATATATTTTCTGAACTGTCATTTCTGTTCCACTAATCCATTTGTCTACCTTTATGCTATCATCATACTGCCTCAGTTACTATAGCACTGTTTTAAGTTTTGAGATTGAAATATGTAAACTTTCAATTTTTTCTTCAAGATTTTTAATCTATTCTGGGTCCCTGAGCTTCCACATAAGTCTTAAGATAAGCCAGGTAATTTCTAAAAGAAGAAAAAGATATAACTGACTTTTTGCTATTAATTATGTTGAATCTGAAAATGCATTTTGGGGATTATTGCCATCTTAACTATAGTAAGTCTTCTGATCAATGAACAGGAGAAAGATTTCATTTATTTAAGTTGGCTGTAATTTTTTCAAAGTTGTTTTGTAGCTTCCAGTGTACAACTCATGTACTTATATTTTCTCTACAAAGTGGATAAGACAATTTAATTTTTAGATAATGAATATAGATAATTTTTCTTATATTTGTGAAGCAGAATGAGAAAGGTAGAGAAAATCATAAAGAGGGTAGAACTGTTGTGGCAAATCCTTGCTCAATATGTGGGTGTCTGGTAATATAAAGCACAGGATCACTACCTGGGGCCCACAGAAGCAGAGTGCCAACATTAGGCTAAAATCATCCATCTCCAACAATGAGGGAAGCAACAAGAGAAGGAAGTACAATGGCAAGCAGAAACACCAAAACAACACCCAGGCAGATTTATTTACACCTGCATGTACTGATTGGAATCATTACCAAAATATCAGGCCCTAATCTCTGGTGGTCTAGGGTTTATGTGAGATAAGCAAGCAGGAAGTACAGAAGCAGAATATTTTGTCAATTGGAGATTGGTTCTTACAATATGCATCATAGTAACCAGCTATGCATCACAGGGAGTAGTCATTTCTAAGAAATAAAAGTAACAGAAAAACAGAACTGGAACTATTACCTGGGCAACTACCAGACTGAAGTATTTGGGCTGGGAGTATGCAGGGGGCGGGGAGAGCCTCTTCTGTTACAGGAGCCCCAAAACACACCTTAAATTATACTCGTGGTAGATGTCTGGCCTCCCAGGTAAAGGCTGTTTTTTTTCAGAGTAACCACCATAAGGAGCATTAGTATTTCTACGGACTTTTCTATTTTATAATCATCTGAATTCACAATTGTCTATTATAGGGAATAGGAATGTTTCCTCCAATTCTTTGAGAACATCAAGATGCTAAAGATCACAAATGTCAAAATTCTTCATTTACTCAACAAATAGTACTCCAGGAATGTCCTGCTTGTCACTCTCAGTGTACTGTGACAAAGGGAAGAAAGCAGCAATGGCTGGGAAAAAAAATAACTTAGAGGATTCTCTTGAGTCTGAAACTGAGTAGTGGAAAATATTCTGAGAAATTCTCTTGAAAAGAACGGGAAAGAATCCACATAAAATATTTTATTTCTTATGACAAACTCCGGCTGCTCACATAAATTTTTTTACAAACTAGACTAACATTATAAATATTCAATATAGAAGTACACACACACACTGACATATTGACTAGGCCACACTTCTAGTGTGCTTTTCAAAAACAATACTGGTTTTTCTAAATATTTTGAAGTGCAAAAGAAAGAACAATTTCAAAAATTCAATTTTCAAAGATGTTCACAATATTAATATTGCCATTCTGAGGAAAGTTTTCCCCTCTTTCACTAAGGATAATTCTTCTGCCATCACAAACTGGAGCAGATAATCATATTTTATTTTATTTCATTTCCATATGTGCTAATCCTTAGAATATTAATCATCACCCTTGTAAAGAGCGGTACTTCCTAAGATGCTTTTGGTATTCTATACTTACTATATAGTCTCCCCAATATTCCTGGCTTAAGTAAAAAGAGTGTAGAGGGGGAAGAAAACAGGTTTGTTCTCCCCTTTATACAGCTGGGAAAATTAAGATGGGAAGAATATGGACTTTCATCCTTTCATCAATTTATTCATTCCTTAATTATTTATTGAAAACCATGTTGTATTAATCCTGTTAGGGTAACATGAACTGCTTTGTCTTTCTTCTCATGCAATTTCTGTTCTTATGGGGAAGTCAGATTATTATTTTCACAATGCAAATCTGAAATGTTCCATCTTCAATTTATTTCTAGAGTTTTCTACATATCTCAGAATAAAGACTAAAACTCTTGTGACTTACAAAGTTCACAATCTTACCTCCATGTATACTTGCAAATTTATTTAATCTCTGCCCCCGTACCCATCCAAAGCGTCAACTTTCTCACTCATTAACCATTCATGTTTTTGTTTTTTGGAAGGAGTATATTTGCTTAATTTTGATTAGTGAAGCTACAAATGCAGATAGTTGATAGTTGATATTTCTAATGATCTAACTATGAAAACAAGCAGCCTTCTCCCAGACTCAATCACTTGTAAGTCTTCAGTTGACTCTTTTGATAGTTATCATTCCTATCTCTCAATAATATTCTTATACTGGCATTTCTCAATTTTTTGGCTTTGAGCATTACCTATTGCCTTCACAGTGAGGAGTATTAGCTTACTGTAATTCATCAATCATCACCACTCTCTGCTTCCATGATGACAGTCCAAACTTCTCATTCTAAGCCCAGATTTTAATTAAAATAAACAGCATACTTTGTTATAAATAGCCACATAAAATTATATTTATTTATTTCTGGTTCAGAAATACTTGAATAGTGTGCTCAGAGCAGAGGTAAAAATGAGTAAAAGATTCCCAAGTTATTTTAACTAGAAAAAATGTAAGAGATCATATCTTTCCCCCTTTCAAATTTAAAGCTATTGATAACTAGGTTCAAGGTCATGTGGCAAATTAATGACAGACAGGAAATAAGCAGGCAGTTTTTCCTCCCTTTCTGGTGCTCAGTAGAGTGTAGTATTCTTCAGACAAACTTTCCATTAAGGTGACTATGGGACTGAAGACTTGTATTTGTTAAGATACTAGAAATTCATGACAATAGCCGTTACTGTACTGTCACCATAATGATAGTAATAATTATGGCTACTGTTTACTTAACACCTACCCTTGTCAGTCACATATGTTTTCCTCCTTTTGTTTCCACAGCAACCCTATAAGGTAGGTATCAGGATCAACCCTACTTTCACATAAGGAAGTTGAGTCTCAAGATGTATGTGCCATTTGCCTGAACAAACCCTACTTTGCAGATCTGAGCAAAAGATGTAGAGTCGGGATGTGAACCTCGGCCTTTCTAGCTTTGAACTCAACTTTTCATCTTTAATTGATGTATATATTGCTTGTGGATTTCTCATAATGAAATAGCCTGCTTTGCCACTTCTTAGAGCCTGAAACTATAGGGTCTGTTTCAGTCTCATAGACCTGTTGTTAGAATTACAGAAATAAATAAATATGCCAACATTGCTTTAGAAGAGTCCCTCAGACAAGAAAGTGCCCAGCAAATGTTAGTTACTATCATGATCCTCTCTTTTTCATCTTCTTTCTCCTCTAATTCTCTTACCTTTTTCATTTCTGACAAACCTAAACTTTTACTTGGTCTTGATAAACACTTTAATTTTCTACATTAAAGGTTTCCTCTGGCTTCCTTCCTTGCCATTGTCCACTTGAAGTTTAAATTTTATTCTCTTATCTTGTTTTCTTCATCTTTTGAAGTCTGCCTGCCGTATTTGATTGGCTACAAATGGCCCTAGAATAACCCTCCTTGGTTCTATTACCCTAGGGCAGTGGTGGTGATTCTATGGTACGTGTGGCAAAGAAGGCTGTTTGTATCACTGAAAGCTCTAATAGGTTTGCCATCAGTACTCTAGGGTGTTCCTCATCTTACCTCCTTACCTCAGTTTTTCTATTTCCAACCCAGACCAGTCTCTTCTAAGAAGTCCTTCTTGGACTAAGTAAGCACACTTTACATTCACAGAGAGAAAATAATCCAAGTGCCAGACCCAGAGAGTTTCACCTGTTCTTCAGTTCTTCCCCAGTTTTATAAGTCTCTTCTTTCTTATCTAAAAAATCAGGTCACTTAACAACCTAGCCCTGAAATTCTTGGGTTTAGCAAATGCTCTTGTTTTGTTTCAGATGTCATATCTCACTCTCAGTCTGGAACCTGGGGCTGCTTATCCCACAGGAACTTCCAAAGGCTGCTCAACCTTCTGTGGCCATTCTATATGGCTTTATTTGTCCTTGAAAAAGAAGTAAAACTGGTAAGCTTGAGAAACTTTTGGTAAGAGGCATTGTGTATATTACAGTATGAAAAAGAAAAATCAAACTAAGACCATCTTTCATTCATCACTTTGGGAATATCCGTTTTGGGGTGGGGAAGAGTTAACTAAAAACCTGGATATCTTTATGCCTATTCCTTATAATAAAACCAGAAAAGCAAACATGTTAGCAAGAATGGATCTTTAGTGTTGAGTTCTCTTCTTTTGCTGCACTTCTTCCTTCTCTCCCTGCTCCCAATCAACTGATATTATCTCTGTGCTTGAAATTCTGTTAAAATGTGTCATTGTGAACCCCATTGGTTCTTTTTTATTCCATTTTAGTTCACTTTAATTTCAAACACCACTGATTCTTAAAATTTTCCACTCTCACTATGATTTCAAATACCCACTCCCTAACAAAAGATAAAAAAAAAAAAAAGCAAGAATGGCTTAATAGGAGTATCAAGAAAAAGGAAAGAAAAACAAAATACTAAATTAGAACCAATATGTTGCAGGCCTCAGTAGTCACTTAATATATGCTATTCAATTTAACAATGATAGCAATTTTCAAGGTAATTACATTATCACCATTTTACAGTTGAGGAAATGGTGATTCAAGGAGGTTCAGTAACTTGTCCATTGTTGCACAAATGGTGTTAGTCAAGTTGGACTTCAGCCAAAGACTGCTTGATTCCTGTCACGGTTAGAGTCTTAAATGGTCTCTAGGCTGATGGGTTGAAATCTTGGTCACCAGCCTGTGGTGCTATTGAGAGGAAATGGAACATTTAGGACATACAACCTAATGGGAGGAGGTTTGGCTACTGGGGGTATGCCCCTGAAGGCAATAACTTGGACTCTGATGCCTTCGTCTTTCCCAGACACTGTGAGGTGGAATGGTCTTCCTCTTCTACCTGCTTTCCTCCATAATGTAATACCCTACACAAGCACAAAATGAGCTTTACACAGGGCCAAGTGACCATTGACTGAAACCTCTAAAGTCATGAGCCAAAATAAATCTTCTCTGTACAGGTTGATTATCTCAGTATTTTATCACAAACATGGAAAGCTAACACACAACAACTCCAAAGCCTGTAATTTTTCCCTCTTTACTCTATGCTTTATCTACAACCACTAAACAAATTACCACCAAAATTTATTTGCTTAAACAACAAACATTTACTATCTCAAAATTTCTATGAGTCAGGAACGTGGGTGTAGCATAACTGGCTGCTTCTGACTTAAGGACTCACATAAGGCTTCACACTTGTAATGGCTGAAGCTGCCATCATCTATCTCCAGGCTGAACTTGGGAAGGACCCACTTCCAAGTTCACTCCAGTGCTGTGGACAGGCCTTGGGTCCTTTCTTTCTGTTGTCTGAAGACGTATATTTCTTGTTCAAAATGCAGCTTACAACATAACAGTTTCCTCTTTTTAGAGTGAAGAATGAAAGGAGTGAAGACATCCAGTATGGGAACCATGGGCTTCTTATAACCTAATCTTCAAAGTGACATGTCATCCAACTGTTATATCCTACTTCTTAGAAGTGAGTCAGTAAGTCTAGAACATACCTGAAGAGGAGGAATCACACAAGACCATGAATAGCAGGAAATGAGGATCAGTGGGGATTTTGTAGAAATTATCTTTCTAAGCTCATTTTATGTCCTAAAATTTGTTCTATGAAAGCTACTTATGTTTAAACCATCCCTTAGGCACAACTCATTCTTTTACCTGGGTTTAGTTCTTCAGATGAAGTTTTGTTCACTATAAATTTCCAGGAATGAATTTGAGTTCATATGCAATGTTGAACCAAGCAGTTCAAAGTAAATTTGAAAGATGTAGTTGTATATATATACATATATATATCTTATATGTATATTTTACATGATATATATATATATATATATATATGATATATACATACAATATTAAAAACACTTGATGCTGGCTGCAATGTACAAAATAATAAAATAAAATGAGAAAAATGAACAGCATCTGGAACAATGTTGATTACATTTATTCAAGTCTTATTTTCCAACGATTTCTATACTGTTACCACTTGGACAAGAATCAAGAGAAATATCTTCATGGCCACTTGACCTATGTCATGTGCACATGTATCCTCTCATTAGTAGTGTTTTATTAATGTCCAGAATTAGCCAAGGACATTTACTGACTACATACTTGGAACAGGATTCTTCATTCTGGTGACCATATAGTAAATAAGGCTATTTGTAACTCCGTAGTGTTATAATCCAATTAACTGATCTGACGTCTAGAAATCCCATAGGACCTCATAGGAAAGACAGGGTGGACAGGTAGCACAGACTTGAACAAAGCAGTGAAGTCCCATAGATCTGGCTTCAAATGTCTGCTGCCCTGCTAGCTGGAGGGTCTTAGAAAAGTTGTTCTTCATAAAAGTAAGCATGACAAATTCACCTTCCAAGGCAAGTTGGAGGAAAATCAGCACAACCAAGTGGTTTAGACGTGTGTACTCTAGAACCAGATTGCTTGGGTTCAGTTCTTATCTTCTCCACTCACCAAATAAGGACACAATGCTGGTACCCACCTCATAAATCTGTTGGAAGAATTCATTGAGTTAATATATTCAAAGCATCTACAACAGTATTTGGTACTTGGTAAGTGTTAAATAAAGAAAGAAAGAAAGGAAGGAAGAAAGAAAGAAAGGTGGAGAAACTCATCTGTGCAAAGCTCTTAACGTAGTACCTGGCACAAATGAGGAAATTAATACGTTATTCTTAACTTTAACCTTTAATTTCTTCATCTATAAAGTGAGGATATTCATGCATGTCTGAGGGCATTCTTACAAAAATAATATATATTTATAATATACCTGAAGGTTATAATCTTTTGCAGTCTAGATAAGGACTTAATAAATGGTAGCTATTTTTATTAAGACTATTTGCAAGTATTTATACAGCTAGAAATAACAGAGATTGAGAAGACCAAATGTCCTAGTGTAAAACTTCTCTTACACCAGGAGGTAGACCTTTCATCTCCAAGGAACTACCTTACTCTGAGATTATTACAAGATGTTCCTCTCCTCTCTTAGCCTGGGTAGCATTTTCCAGGGTTCCTTTTGGGTTGTATGTATCCAGGGACTTGAGAGTCTGAGAATGGTCCTTTCCTGTTTCTGCTTGGTATTTTAATTGGCATATTAAATTTCTTATCTATTTCCCTCATGTGTGTTTTAATAACACATCTTTGTGGCTTCATGTCGAGTTCAGAAAGAATATATTAGAAATACCTAGTAGAGACAAAAGTCTTAGACACACCGGGGGCCCATACACTGGGATCCTCTGGTCAAAGCAGAAGGAGCCATCAACTTTGTGAATTGTTTTCTGAGGGTTGTGCTGGTAGGGTGACCAATAGGTGAGGCTTGGGGATACAAAAAGAACAGACTGAAATTCTCTTGTTCTGCTTTCTTAAGGACTGCCATGGTGCTTCCTCTCCTCTCCTGAGAGCCTCCCTCAAGAACTTTAATGCCTGGACTTCTCTTTTAAGGCTGAGAGTGATATTTAATAGGTAACATCAGCATTGGTAGAGAAGAGTGCACTTCTCTGAACATAGCACTTTCCTTGGCCCTGCTAATGATAGCCACAAACCAAACGGGAAGAAAAACATGTTTAAAACTTCTTCTGGGAAGTGGACTGCCCCCTGACCTACTCCCAGGGCCAGAGCTCCAACTATCAGGCTGAAGGCAAACATACCACAGAGCAAGCCATGGGGAGCGACCACTTACGACTAATTGGTTTTAGGAACAAGGAATAAAGGATAATACAGAAACAACTATTGGAACTTTGAAAAATAAATTCTACTAAGAACCAGGGATTACTAATATAATTTTGTTTTTATTAAAAATACCAATTCCAGTTACCATCAGTGTCCTACCCGAATGTTAAGTTCATTTGGGGTGTATTATTTCCAATGATTATTTTCAACTATATTTGAACTTTTATTTGTTTTTGGTCCGTCTTTCATTTTTTTTAACCTGATGGCTTCAGAGAAGTCTGATCAGAGGTCATTAATGTATCTTAAAACAAATAAATTTCATGAAAGTCCTAACTTTCATCACCTTTCAAATGATATTGGCTTGACTTTAAACTCCTTAATTGGAGAATCTCAGTGGTAAAGAATAAGTTCCTGGTATCTGTTATCAGCACCTTGTTTGGGAATTAGTTCTGTGTTTTCATGTGGGATATAAACACATCCGGATAATTCTCCTGAGCTTTACTTGCTGAAATTTGACATTTGTCCTATCACTTAATTATGGCTTAGCTCCCAGAAAGCTTTGCTGGCACCTCTGACTGCTGCTTGCTTTTCCCTTCCCAACACATGCAACTCGGGCCTGGTGTCTTTCCCTTAGCTAAGGAAGTAGAGCTAAAAACAAAATATAAATTGGAAACCCTCCATCTTAAAAGATTAGATAATCTTTTTGGGACTTAGAGCTATTAGCCACAGAGAGGTCAATAGGTCAGATACTTTAGTATTCCTGTCTTGGCTGTGTAAGTCTTACAACTGCCTACGCCCATCCTACCATTCTCCTGGTCATTCCATCAAGCCTAGTAGTTTAGCTTTCCTCATTTTAGCTTGTCCTGCTTGGTCTCAGGAGCACCTTTTCTAGGGAGCAGGTACTTTCTCTATTGTTGTCAAAACAGAAGCTGTTGCCTTTTTTTTCCCTTTGGGTACCAGGGATCAAACTCACAACCTCATGCTTGCCAGGCAGGCACTGTGCCACGGAGCTATATCCCCTGCCTGGTTGCCTTTTTATTTAAAAACCAAGTTGAACATAGAAATAAACGATTTGAGTTGGTAGAAAAGATAGAAGGGAAGAGAGTCAGAGAGTTCATATGAGATATCTGTGACTTGAACGGAGCATGTTTTGATCCCAGCAGTCAATTTTAGTTCATGTAATAACATGTGTTCTATTACCATAGTGTTTTCTCTCTGTTTGAAGTAAACAACTGAGTTGTTTCCAGTAACTTGACAATTAATACATAAAAACTAGTTCTTCATGAAAAGAAAACAGGCAAGTTTGTGTCATTTACTGATTTCCTTGGTATTAATATTTTCACAGCATTTCTAGACACCGAAGTAAAATCACTAAGCAAAAATTTGGGAAGAGATGCATACAAGCATCTTTTGCCAGTCAGTACCGGTTGGGTTTGGCAGAAGGGACAGAGGAAACCAGAGAAAACGATAGTTTCTTGAGCTTGCCTCTAGAAAGATAAGGTACTTTCTAAGTGGACAAGAGATAAGGGAGAGGGCAAGAGGCAAGGATTTCTGGCAAGGGTGAACAACCCTGCCTGTTTTCTGAGTGTCTATGTGTGCGGTGTGTGGGGTCACGTTTGTGTGCATGGCATGAGTGATAGGGTACTGACTGGGGGAAAGACTCCTCTCTAACAAGCCATCTGTGGCTCTAGCAATGAATTCCAACCCATACAACATCCCCAGGATGGACTGTAATGTCTACTCTCCTTCAAGACTACTAGCTTCAAATCAGGAAGAAGGTCTTCTCCAACAAGGCTCCTTTCAAATAATCCTTTGGTTACAATAGTCAGAGTAGCAGTCAGTGAAATCATCACTGTTGTAGCGGCCAACATCAACATGTTATAATTAACAGAAAATGGCCACACAAAAGAATACAGCAGAGCCAAGGAAGAAGGAATTTCAGACTGAGACACTGTTAAAGGTCATGCTGTGATTTGGTCTGTATAGGAAATGGAGAACATTTAAAGGGTAAGAGTGATGCACTGATTTGCGTCAAAATAAGAGCTCTATGTGAAAGGCACTATTTCACAGGGGTCTAATTACCAACCGTCCCATCACTTCAGCTTGCTCTTCAAAGTCTGCATTTCCTTTCTTACATCCTAGGGCAATTCACTGCTTTGTGCCCAGGCAAGAAGTGTATTATTCAAAATTTGACCATGGGAAGAAGGTCCTAGCTCTCTAAGTAAAATCTACAGATACTTATTCAGTGGGATCTGGACCCGTGATATCAGTTTGCTTCTCACTCCCAGCACAGCATGCCAGGGCTGTGACTGTCCACCTGTCACCTGCTCCCACTGGCCTTTTGAGGAACAAAAGGGATATCTCTAGATGTGTCTCCTTAACTCATTTCAGTCCTACTTCTTGACCTACAAGGTAGACCCTTAGATGCTATTTCCCTGGCCTCATTCTCTTTCATGAAGATTTTATATTTTAATTTCTATAATTCAATGAACCATTTTTGTACTGCTTAAATGTATTTAGTTATTTTTATTTTTTTATTTTTATTATTTTTTTTTTTTTGGTAGCGGGAAGTCAACTGAGGACCCTGTGCTTGTGAGATAGCCACTTAGGCTGCTGAGCTGTATCCCTGGCCCGCTTAACTGTGTTTGGACATATAATGTATCTGTAAATAAATGTAAAAATACTACAAACATAACTAATTTAACTACTTTGTAACATGGGTGTGTACTGAAGGCCTTTGGGGGATGAGTACTTTTAAAATGAGCCAGAAAAGGTCATAGTAACTCGGAAACACAAATTGATTATTTTCTCTAAGTCTCTCCTTTTTGAAAAAAAGAGGGTCTGTCTATTTTAAAACTATTGGGAAAATACTAATTTTCTTGCATAAGAAGCTTTAACAATTTTATTACAGTAAATAATAAGAATAGCTTCCTTGTGGGACCAAGACTACCTGAGGAATATTGAAACAAAAACCCACTGGTGGTGTCAAAAACTAACTTAAATGGATAATTAGGACAGAAAGGTTTGAAGGAGAAGCAGGAATAATAATCTGGAAATAGCTTATTGCCTGAGTTATCATTTTGCCACCTAATTCTAGTAACTATCATGACTTTTTTTGTGTTATTTAAGCAATGTCATACATGCAAGATTAAGGCTTATATCATTCCAATGCTGCTGCCAATGGTCTACGTTTCTAATGCTCTTTTCCCTTCCATTACTAAGTAAGTCCTTAGAAAATATGTGATGCTCAAGGACATCCATAATAAGAGATTGCCTCCCTAGCACAGTGAAGGGTGTATGACTGTAAAGAGAAAATATAGCACTTTATATTAGGTAAATAGATTTAATTCTTTTAAGATTCATTCCAAAGGAGTTCTGAATGATTGGAAGACAGTTTCTGCCAGTGCCCTGCCCCTGAGGGTTGGTCTCTGTCTGAAATCATTCTTATCAATGATTCCTTTACACAAGAAGAGGAACAAAGATGCATAATGAAGTCCTGCTCCAGAGCTTGAAGCTCTGGATCTGAGCCTCTTCCTATGCCAACAGTGGCCCAGGGCTCATTTGCTCATTTTCAAAGGTCCCAGAGGGCTGGAAGGACCAAGACTTGAAGGAACTTTGCTTTGGAACACCACATTCAGAGGGCATAAGCTGGAATTGGTGTCCTTGTCATGAAATGAAGGTAGTAAGATTTGCCTTATAAAACTGTTCAAAAGAACAAGTGAATTAGCAATGTAAAGTGCCTGACGCAAAGCAGAACTTTGTCGGTTGTGGCTCTCTTCACACCTCAAAGATACATCAAATTCTCTCCAAGATGCAGTCTCTGCCCACTCAGCATGTCCCCACACACACTCAAGAGGAGAAAGTGTCCATCACCCCCTTCCCTAACATCCTCACAGACAATTCACCACATACTGAACTTGAGGCTGATGTGGGGAAATCATCCATATGTGGGAGTTGTCCAGGGCAGATTTTGGATAGCTCAACAGGAAATGCTCATTTTGAGACCAAAGGTGACATGGTGGAGCAGGAAGAGCCTTTCAAGGCACCTGGGCTCAGCTCGGTACAGAAAAGCTCAGCCACATGTTCCAAGAGGACAGGCAGTCCCACTACTGCTAACAAGAGACTAAAACATCCTGTAACGTTCCGCCACTTGGCTGTGGTGCAGAGTGCTTGAGCTGTCCAAAACTATCTGTCCTACACACGGTGTACATTGCTGTCTGTCTGTCTGCCCTCCCATGTTTGTTTTCAGTGTTTTGGCAGATTAGATCTGAGTTCATGTTGTGTGTGTTTGGCAGGAACCAGTATTTTAATATCCTTGCTTGACTAACTATCTCAATGCCAGTGAGTTCTGCTATTTTGCCTAGGATAAAGTATTGCTCCAGGTTTCTGCATAATCATAGCAGAGAGCAGCTCAACTTTAAACTCAAATTTTCTACTCCAGGAAACACTCTCTAAAGTAACCACATCTGGCATGTTTCCCTACAGGTTTCTAGGGCTCTGACCAACTCTTAGACAAAACATCCACGTCAAAACACACTTGATCACCTATTTGACCTACAGTGTGAGAAACTGAAACTAACAATTGCCTATGTCCCTATCCTTAATAATGATGTAACAGTTGTTTTAGTCAAAGTTTCAGAGATTCATATTCAATCCACCGATGATGTGCTCACTCACCCAAATGATGTAAGCTAAATTTATTCATTCTTTCACAAATATTTTATGGTATACTCTCTGTGCCAGTGCTTCATGAGTTCTAGGGATATGAATGTGCAAGACTATTCTTGAATGAAGGTCTCACTACCTAATGGAAGAGGCAACAGTGAGGGGCTAAACGAGGCAAGTGACCAATCAGAAGTAGAAAAGACTTCATGGGAAAAGGGTAAAGACTTTCAAACAAGAAGTCTTTCCCAATATTCTACTCACAGAGTTAGCTACTCCCTTCATGAACTCTGGATTATCCTAGCGTCCAATGAGAATAAATCACACTGCGACAACATTTCTGGTTTCCATTATCCATGTAGACTATTAGAATGACCCTAAACTTGCTAGATAATTGAAGAGTCACTGATTTTGTGATATATGTTCATCTCTTAAGTCAGCAAAAGAACTCTATTTTGAAACTTGACCACCTCAGCGCTTTAACCTCAACCAATTCTGTTAAAGACCCATGTGCTCAAACTCTATAAACAGAAGCATTTTGGAAAAAGAAGTATCTGAAATCTTGCCTTTCACATATAACCCATCTCTTCTCAAAAAGTGAAAATACAGAGGTTGACTTTTTAAAAGTTTTGAGCTTAAATATGGAACTGCCTGCTGTCAAGGGGAGGAGGGATGGATGACGGGGAGTGAGACCATGGACAATTAGTGGATTTGCAGAGGTACTTCATGTTTCCCCCAAAAGCTTCTAATACCTCTACCTCTACATAATGATGCTGAATTTTCACTGGTAGATTCCCATTTTTTTGTTATCTTAAGACTTGATCTATTTAAAACCTCGCTATTTCCATGAGGCCTTTTTATGTTAGAAGAAATAAATGTGTCACTCTTTCTCGAGGCTACTAACACATGTGTGAAAAGGGGTTGTTGCTAAGGTGGAAAGAGGGGAGGAAGAGTAAATAAAAAGTGCTGAGAGAGTTCAAGATTTTTTTACTTGCAATATGTTGCAGGCTGGTCCTTCTTACACTTTAGAAAACACAAAAAATCACAGGGGAAAATGAATCTCAAGACCTGGGACTTTGAAGGGCTGACAACTGGCAAGTTTGACAGTTTTGAATACCAAGACCAGGACACCCCACCCTTCTTCCTCTGCCTCAGCTTGTAGTTACAGGAGAATTTTGGGTCTAGAACCAACCAGATTGCTTAGATACTCAGTCATCTGCCTTGTGGCACTTTGAGAAAACACCCAGTGCAAGGTCCTCAATAAGGATGTTCAAGGTTATATTTCACCTTTTTCTTTAATTTTATTGTAACTCTATATTCCTCATTCTCAAATGTTGTGTGAAGCCTCTCACTCCTCCTCGGTTCCCACCCACAAGCCAGTGCAGACCTGCTGGGGAGGGAGTGAGTCAGCGTGTCAAAGTCACCACAGGAACGTTTTCCTCTTTCCTGAATGGCAGGCAAGTGTTCATTCAGAAGTGCGGATGGGACAGTCCATATGGCAGCACAAACTTGCCTGTGACAGACATTAGAACAGTATCAAACCACAGATGTGATCTTGTGCTTATGATTGTTCTATGAAGACATGTTGTGAACGCATGCAAGGTAGGGTCACAGTAGGAGCTAGTGGGGAGGGGGTAATTTTCTAAAGAGAGCTACAGCATTCCAGGAAAGAATTCCCTATAGACTGTAGGGATTAAGCTCCACAAGTGCAGGAATCATAGCTGACAGTTTATTGATTACATATCCTGCAGTTCCTTATTAATTTTAATTCATGACTCAAAGCTCATCTCAAGCATTACTGTCTGTTGGAAGCCCACTCGGATTTTCCTACCCTCATCTGAGATATATATTCCCTTCTAAGTTTCCACAGCTTCTGGGCATACCTCTGTGTACCACTATCTATTAGGTTACACTGCAATCATGGATCCACTCACTTCTTCCCCTCACTCAACCGTGAAAAAATGACAGACAGGGAATTTGTGTTTATTTTCATATCCCCATCATCTACCACAGGTTCTAGCACTTAGTGGTCAATAAAAGATTGTTTAAAAAATGAGTTACTGAATGTTGAATGAGTGCTTCCTAGCCATCAGTATGAGAAACATGATTTTCCCTCTTCCCTTCATGTCAGATATTGCCTCCCACACTAACCATCCCTTTATCTCAGATCCTGTACCAAAAGTGCCTGAACCTTTCCACCTCCCTCCTACAGGCCTCTCTCCTGCCGTGAGTGCTTTGCAGAGTTGTGTTATGAGTTATGTGCTACTGTGGCCAGTGATAGACTGCTTTGTTGAAAGTCAGCCCTGTGAAATCCCATCAAATGCACATTTAACTTTTATAAATTCAACTGCATGCTCTTATAGCTTGGGACTTTAGAATTTAATAATACACATTTTTATACAACTTGGCTCCTAAATATATGTCATTCATTTCATTTGGCAAAAGAAATGCTTATTGGTTCCAACAGTAAATGGAGAATTGTTAGACTTGTTTAAAGACGGTAGACTCTGTTCTGTACGTCACCAGCAATTTAAGGAATTTTTCAAGGACACTTTTCTGTCTATAAAAGAGTTTCAACTTACAGTCTGATTTTACTGTGTTTTTTAAAAATTTCATTTGTGCAACTCAGTGTCTATCTCCAAAAGACACATACTAGTTTTTTAACATAATCAGAACACCATCACCACACAAACAAGCCCAACACCATTCTACAGTACTATCAAATGTCCTTGAATGCCCTATGCATGCTTTCTTTTTACTTGTAGGTTTTTTTTTTTCCCTGAGTTTGAGGTTTGCATTTGGATGGATCCAAATAAGGTCAATACCTTGACTAATATATCTCTTTTATTTCAAGGGCTCTATTTCTGTTGCTTTTTTAAAAAATTATACTTTATTATTGCTGTAGAAACCACATTGTTTAACTTGTTGCTTCCTACAGCCTGGATTTTTCTGATTGCATTTTCTTGGTGTTCTTTAACATACTTCTTTTTTCACTGTATACATTTTAAATTGGTAGTTAGATCTAAAACGTTGATTACATTCAGATATGATAAAATTTTTAAAGTTACTTTTTAAGAGGTGTTGTGTTTCCATTAGAGGTACAAACTGCCTGGTTGCCTCCTGTTTATATGAACAGCAATCAATGACCCTTGCCTAGAGTCATTATTTTAGTCAATTCTGCATAATGGTAAAATTCTAATTCCAATATTTCATCTTTGTGTGTCAAATGGGCTACTTCTAAAGGGTAGGATTTCCCCCATTTATTATCTTTCATTATTTGTCCCAAGCTATAGTTTGCTTAGGAATGATAGAATAAATATTTAATTGTTTTATCTGTTTTTTTAAATAATAAATTAGTTTACTAATATTCCTTAGAGGGATTCGACAAAGAAAATTGAAACTGTTATTGTACACTTACAGATTTAAACGTAATTGATGTGTTTCTGATTCTGTTATGGTTAATAACCTTACTCATACTCAAACTGTTTCCTCTTTCTCACAAAAGAGACTAATGGCTTGCTCTGATCCATTTTCACATAGTCCCAGGAGTTGCCGTGGGTCTGCTATGGTTTGGAAGTTACTCCCATAGGCCCATGTGTTAAAGGCTTATTCACAAAACTTTGATGCTAATGAGAGGTGGTAGAACCTTTAAAATGTGAACCTAATGGAAAGAAGTTAGACCATTGGGAACATGCCTTTGAAGGGGCCTTTCTTATGCTCTTTGCTTCCTGACCACCATGAGGTGAGCAGCTTAGCTCCACCACATGCTCTCTACCATGCTGTTCTGCCTCACCACAATACCAGAATAGCCCAAAATAGCAGATACACCAGATGGACTAACACCTTTGAAACTGTGAGTCAAAACCAAGCTTTCCTCCAGTTAGTTTGATTTAATCAGGAACTTTTTCAACCAACAGAAAACTGACTAACAACGGGGTCCCTTTGCAGCTTGGTATGATAAGATTTTTCAGACTCCTTTTGTGCATTTCCTGCCCTAAACCTAGAATGAGCCATTTATTTCTCTAAGAATCCCTGGTTCCTTTTGATGCAATATGACATTTACAGACAGTAATTTGGACACTAGGAATGTTTACTGTTATTCAGTTACTCATTAGTTCTGTGATTTTTTTGTGATCGGAAAAAATCATGAGTTTATGGAAATAGCTCCAGTTCAAACTCAATACTATAAGGGTTTTGCTTGTACTTATTGCTCTTGCCACTGTATTTTTTCCTCATGTGGCAAAACTTTGGTCAATGGCAATAAATTATTGTTAATTTGTTTTATCCTACATTGTACATACAATCTGAGAATAACAATACAATGCTGTCATCTTATAGTATAGAAAATAATATAAGAATTTTTGCAATTGTCTTCATCAGTTTTTTTCTAGCGCCCCCCCCCCCCCGCTTGGGGTATATACTAATTCAGGATATCCAATCAAATCTCCAAGTTTTAGAGTACCTGGACTAATTCTTTTCTACATGGCAATGCCACCAACTAGTAACCAAGACAAAGGGCTATTTGTACATTTTGGGCCAACCCTCTAGCTCTAGCTTATTTGTCTATGGAGTTGTTAACTTGTTTCTTCTATATTTCAATATAGTCATTATGTGTTAAGAATATTAACCATTCACCTATGATAAGTTGAAAATATTTTTCCTAGTTTGCCTGTTGTTGTTTATTCACTTCAAATTTTCAATTTGGAATGTCTCCTGAATATCCAAGTGTCAAAGGACTGGGCACCAGACTCTGATGCTACTGGGAGTTGAGGCCTAGTAGAAGAAGTTAGGTCAGTGAGAGTGTGCCCTTGAAGAGGATATTAAAATTCCAATCCCTTTCTCTCTTTCTCTTTCTTTGCTTTTGGAAACCATGAGGTGAACAGCTTCCTCCACCATATGCTCCCAGTATGATGCACTATATTGCCACAGGTTCAAAAGAAATAAGGTCAATCAACCATGGACTGAAATACCTGAAGCCATGAGCCAGCATAAGCAGTTCCTCTTTTTATATTGTCTCATGTATTTTTTACAGCATCAGAAACTTGACTAATACATTATGGTTTATTTTTCAAGATAAAATTTAAAACATTTTTATGCAATCATTTCCAACTTTTTTCTCTTATCATAGTTAGATTAAGTTTCACTACTCTAAGATTATAGAGGAATGAAACCATCTTTGTTTACTTGTTTCTTGGTCCCTGTTTTGTACAATGCATTTTTAATTTATCCTGGTATATAATATGAGAAATGCATTCAAGTTTACTGTTTTCCATTGGACTATCTGATGATCATAACATCTCTTTTTAAAAAGTTGATCTTTTTCCCTAATGATTTGAGATACTGCTTTTTTAATATAGCAAATATCCATATTTAATAAGACCTGTTTGAAATTTTCTCTTATCCTATTTGTCCTACTAACATTTCAAGTCCAGAAAATTGTCTGATGAGAGAGAGAGAGAACTAAAATTTTTATAGTTTTGAGGTTTGCTATTCAAGAACATAGAATATGTTTATTTGTTTAGGTCTATTTTTATTTAATTTGAGAGAATTTTATAGTTTTTCTTAAAAATTTTGGGCATTTCTTATTAACTTTCTGCCTATTTAATTTTTATTTTATTATTATTTCATTATTTTATATTGCATTTTAAAGAGATTAAAAGAAAACAAAAAATAAAAAACCAAAACAAAACAGTAGAACCAAAATAGAATTTCAAAACAAACTGATAGAAAATTAACTATAGTTATTATATTGCACATTGTTATCTTCAGAATAGTTGCTCAGATTGCAACATACAGGCATACAAAATAGATCAAGCAATACAAGCAATCACAGTTTCTTTCCCCAAACTAATATGAACAATAGTACAATTGTGCATTTTTATACATGTATGATTTTTCCCTTTTTTCTTGTGTCTTTTTTTCCCATCCCAGTTGTTCTTTCCTTTTGAGCACTTTCATTCCCTTTCACAATGTCTAGAGTAACTTTTGGACCTTATTTAATCTTTCAGTTTCTTACATGAGGGAGACAATATGATATTTACACATGTGAGTTTGGTTTATTTCACTTATGAGTACGGTCTCAAGTCACGCCCATTTACTTATAAAATTCTCAATACAATGTTTCTTTATAGTTGAGTAGTACTCCATTGTATAAAAATACCACATCTTTTTTATCTGTTCCTTGATTGATGGGCACTTGGGTTATTTCCAAGATTTGGCTATTACAAATTGTGATGCTATAAACATGGATGCACATACATCACTATGGTATGATGTTTTTAATTCTTCTGGGAAAATGTCCAGAAGCAGGATAGCTGGGTCAAATGGAATCTCTAATTCTAGCTTTTTGAGGAACCTCCTGACTGATTTCCACAGTGGTTGCACCAGCCTGCACTCCCACCAACAGTGGAGAAGAGTTCCTTTTCCCCACACCCCCCCCAGCATTTGTTATTGGTTTATTTCCTGATCTTGGCCATTCTTTCTGAGGTGAGATGGAATCTCAGTGTTGTTTTAATTTGTATTTCTTGAATGACCATTGATGTTGATGTTTTCATATTTTTCTTTGCTATTTATATTTCTTCATCTGAGAAGAGTGTATTAATCTCAGATACCCATTTATGGATTGGGTTTTTAAATTTTGGAGGCCTGATTTTTTTAATACTTTGTACATTCTAGATAGGAGAACTTTGTCTGAAGGACAGTTGGCTAAGACTGTCACAATTCGTGGATTTTCTTTTTACTCTGTTGGAGATGTCTTTTGACAGGCAAAAACCTTTTAATAAGATGAGACCCCGTTTGTTGATTCTGGGAAGTATTTCCCATGCAGTTTTATTTTTGCTCATGAACTCTCTACTACCTCTATGTCTTCCAGATTTCTACCTACTTTGTCTTCCAGCAGATTTAGTGTTTCTGTTTTAATATTTAGATCTTTGATACACTTCGACTTTATTTTAATGCATGGCAATAGGTCTAGTTTTAGTTTTCAGCATATGGAAAACCTTTTTTTCCAGCACCACTTATTAAAGAGGCTGTCTTTCTTCCAGTAAACTTGTTTGGCCCCTTCGTCAAAGATAAGGTGATTGAGTGTGTTAGTAGTTATGATTGTATCTTCTAATCTATTCCATTGACCTTTATATCTATTTTTTGCCACTACCATGCTGATTTTATCACAGTAGCTTTGTAGTATAATTTCAAATCAGAGATTGTGATGTCTCCTGCTTTGTCTTTGTTGCCCAGGATTGCTTTTGCTATCCTAGGTCTCTTCTGGTTCCAGATGAATTTTAGGAATCATTTCTCTAGATTTCCAAAGTATGTTAATGATATTTTGATTGGAATTGCATTAAACATGTATATAATTTTGGGAAATGGACATTATCACAATGTTTGTTTTCCTATCCATGAACAAGGAAAGTCTTTTGATTTTCTGAAATCCTATTTGATTTCTTTTTTCAGAGTACTGTAATTTTGAATATATAGATATTTTACTTCCTTTGTTAGATTGATTCCCAAGTATTTCATTTTTTTCAGTGTTATTGTGAATGGTGTGGTTTCCCTTATTTTTCTCTCAGTGAGTTTGTTACTTGTGTACAGAAATGCTATTGGTTTTTGAGTGTTGATTTTGTATCCAGCTATGTTAATGAGTTATACCTAGAAGTCTTTCGGTGGAGTTTTGGGGTCTTCTAAATAGAATATCATGTTATCTGCAAATAATAATAATTTAGCTTCTTCCTTTCCTATCCTTATTCCTTTTATTTCTCTCTCTTGTCTAATTGCTCTGGCTAATATTTCTAGTACTATATTGAATAGGAATGATGATAATGGACATCCTTGTTTTGTTCCTGATTTTAGGTTGAAAGCTTTCAGTTTTTGTCCATTTAGTATGATGTTGACTTTCGGTTTTTTGTACATGGCTTTTATCAGATTGAGGTAAAGACCATCTATTCCAATTTTTCATAGGGTTTTTATCATGAATGAGTGTTGGACTTTATCAAAAGTGTTTTCTGTATCTATTGAGATGATCATGTGATTCCTATCTTTGGCTCTATTTGATATGGTGCATTATGTTTATTGATGTGCATATGTTGAACCATCATTACATTCCTGAATTGAATCCCACTTGGTCATGGTGTATAATCTTCTTGATGATTCACTGCATTCTATTTGCCAAAATTTTATTGAGGATTTTTGCATCTACATTCATCAAGGAGATTGGCCTCTAGTTCTCTTTTTTGGTTGGGTCATTCTCTGGTTTTGGAATTAGGGTAATACTTGCTTCCAGGAATGAGTTGGGGAGATTTGCTTCCCTTTCAATTTCACTGAAAAGTTTGAGGAGTGTTGGCATTAAGTCTTCCCTAAATTTCTTGTAGAATTCGGCTGTGAAGCCATAATCAGGACTTGAGCTTTTATTTGTTGTTAAGATTTTAATTACATTTTCTATTTCATTAACTGAAATTGGGTTATTCAGCAGTTTTATCTTCTTGATCTGGCTTTGGTAATTCATAATTTTCTAGGAATCTGTCCATTTCTTCTGTGGTTTTTGTTTGTTTGTTTGTTTCGGCACTGGGGATTGAACTCACAACCTCGCACCTGTCAGACAGGCGCTTAAGTCACTGAGCCAAACTCCTGGCCTTGGCTTTTTTGAGGCAGGGTCGCACTATGTAGCTCAGGCCGGCCTTGTGCTCATGTTGTAGCCCAAGCCGGCCTCGAACTCACAACGCTCCTCCTACCTCAGCCTCCTGAGTGCTGGGATTAAAGGCGTGCGCCACCATGCCCAGCTACTCTTCTGTGTTATTGAATCTGAGATTAAAGGTTTTCAAAGTAGGTATTGATGATCTTCTCTATTTTGCCAGGGTCTGTAGTGATTTCACCTTTTTCATTCCTTATTACATGAATTTTAGTTTTGTTCTTTTCCTTTTTGGATAAGGCTGGCTAGGGTTTATCAATTTTATTTATTCTTTCAAAGAATTGATTTTTTTTATTTAAGTGAAGAAGAAAAAAAGACATATATAACAAAGACAGCAAGCAAAAGAGACAAACAAATGACTAGAGTAAATGCACAACAGTAACACTGTAGGTTTACAAAACAGGATGATAGAAACTTGACAATGGTTGCAATATTGCGTATTGTTATCTTCAAAATGGTTACTTACATTAACAGATATAGACATGTAAAACTGATCCAATCATATCTGTAATAGCCAGATCTTGGAAACAACCCAAGTGCCCATCAATCAAAATGGATAAAAAAGATGTGGTATTTTTATACAATGGAGTACTACTCAGCTATTAAGAAATATTGCATTGAGACTTTTATAAGTAAATAGTCACAACTTGAGACCATACTCATAAGTGAGATAAATCAAACCCACATGTGTAAATACCATATTGTCTCCCTAGTGTAAGAAACGGAAAAAGTATATATGATCCAAAATCTATAATAAATACTATGTAAGGGTAAAAAGCAGCTCAAAGAGTAAAAGTAATTGGGAAGGGAAAAGGGGGAAAGAGAAAAGGGAAAAGGAAAAGATATAAATCTGTATATATGTATATGTAAGATAACTAAAATGAACACACTGCTGAATGTATTCGTTATTGAGAAAGAACAAGAATTGATTTTTTGATTCATTAGTTCTTTGTGTTTTTTTAGTCTCAATTACATTAATTCCTGCTCTGATCTTTATACTTTCCTCACTTTTTTGGACTTTGGGCTTGACTTGCTCTTCTTTTTCTAGATGTTCAAGGTGTAACATCAGGTTGTTTAATTGTGTTCATTCTCTGTCCTAATGTGAGAATTCACCACTATCAGTTTCCCTCTGAGGATTGCTTTCTTTGCATCCCACAGGTTCTGATAAGTTGTATTTGCATTTTCATTTGATTGTATATACTGTTTGATTTCTTCTTTATTTTCCTCTGTGATCCATTGATTGTTCAGTAGGGTGCCAATTAATTTCCATGTGTTTAAGGAGTTTGTCCAGTTTCTTTTGTCATTAATTTCCAATTTCATGGTACTATGGTAAGATAATACGCATGGGATAATTTTGATTCTTTTCCATTTACTTAAGCATGTTCTATGGTCTAGTATATGGTCTATTTTAGAAAATGTCCTATGTGCAGCTGAGAAGAATGTATGTTCTGATGTTGTTGTGTGGAATACTCTGGACATGTCTACTAATTCCATTTGTTCACAAGTTTGATTCAGTTCTGTTGTTTCTTTGTTGATTTTTTTGTCTCATTGATCTGTCTCTGTGTCAATGGGTGTTAAAGTCTCCCATTATAGTTGTGTTACTGCTTATTTGATTTTTCAGGTCTAGTAATATTTTTCTTATATAGCTGGGTACTCCCATATTTGGTACACATATTTTTAAGATTATCTCTCCCTCTTGAAATTTTCTCCTAACCAGTATGTAGTGACCTTCTTTATCTCTTATAAGTATTCCTGGTTTGAAGTTCACATGGTCTGCAAATAGAATAGCTATCCCTGTTTTTTTCTGAATTCCTGTTGCATGAAATATGGTTCGCATCCTTTGACTTTCGGTCTATGAATTTCCTGAGTTAGATGCGTTTCTTGTGTATAGCATATGGTTGGATGTTGTTTCTTGACCCATTCTGCCAGTCTGTTTCTTTTAATTGGTGAATTGAGGCCATTTACATTAATGGTTATAACTGATATATATATTGGCTCATTTCTGTCATGTTATCTTTCTGCTGTTGGTTTTTTACATTTCCCCACTGTTTAATTTTTTGCCATGTTTGGTGGTTTTTTTCTGTTGTTTTTCTTGAAATCATAGTCATTTTGTTGTCTCTCTAGAATATCTTTAAGTACTTTTTGTAGGGTTGGTTTGATGGCCATGAAGTTCTTTCATTGTTCTTTGTTATGGAAGTATCTTATTCCTCAGCCAATTTGGAAGTATAGTTTTGCAGGGTAATATCAATGTGGAATGGAAGTTGTTTTCTTTTAGGATTTGGAATACTTCACTCCATGCTCTTCTTGACTTGATTGTTTGTACTGAGAAGTCTGATGGGCACTCCTTTATAGGTGATTTGTTTCTTTTCTCTAACAGCTTTTAATATTCTATTCTTATACTGAATTTCTGGGATGTTGATTATTTTATATCTGGGTGTAGATTTATTTTTGTTATGGCTAATTGGAAATCTATATGCTTCACTTATTGGTATGCCAGTTTCTTTTCCCATGTTTGGGAAATTTTCTGCTATTACTTCTGTAAATAGTCTTTTTATATCATTTGTGTTGACTCCTTTTTTGTTTACACCTATCAAACTTATATTGTTTATCTTTGCATCATCTTGCAACTGTTGAATTATTTCCTGATTTCTTGTTATTTTTAAAAGGTCTTTCCTTTTCTGATTGCTAGCTGCAATCTTGTCTTCAAGGTCTGAAAGTCTATCTTCACATTTGTTCAAGCAGTTTTGCCTACTTTACATGGAATTTTTGATTTCCTGGATATCTCTTTGAATCTGTTTCATGCATTTTAATCCTTTCCTATATTGTTCATTCAAGGTTTCCATCTTTTTCAATGCTCCTCTATTTTTTTAACTATGTCTTCTTTAGATGTGCTCAGCATTTCTTTCACTACATCTATCATTTCTTGTTTTACCTGGGAGATTTTTTTCATATCTGATTTCCTTTACAGCTTCATGGAGTTGTTTCTTTACTTCTGTTTCTGTCATTTCAGAAATTTCAGGTGTTTGGTTTGCAGATTCTTCTACGTCCATGTCTCCTGCATTTGTCTGGGATGGGGTGGAGGTTTGAGATTGCATTTTGCTCCTTCATTTTGTCATTTTTCTTATTCTCCTGGAGCAGCTGAATGCAAAGTCCGAGTTGCTTCCTGAGTTGGCACTGGTTGTCTGTAGCAGAGGTGGTCACCCTGGCTGAGTGGGGGAAGTCAGGTGGGTCTTTCCCAGGCCCTGAATGGCACACTGAGGCTCCCCAGCTGGGTGGAGCTGGCTGGGCAGACCTCTACCAGACCTGGTGTGATACTCTGACACTCCCCAGCTGATTGGGGTCACCGAGTGAGTCCCTACCAGGCTCCACACAGCCCTCCAAAGCTCCCTGGCTGGTTGGGGTCACAGGGCAGGGCTTCAGTAGGCCCCGTGCAAGTACCAAGACTTGTCAGTTAAGTAGAGTGCGCTGGGCTGACCTGTGCTAGGCCCAGTGCAGTGCTCCAATGCTCACCAGTTGATTGGGGTTGTGAGGCAGGTCCCTACCAGGCTCCATGCAGCTCTCCAAAGCTCCCCACCTCTATTTCATTATTTTAAAAATGAAATTTCTTCCAATAAACTCTAACTGGTTGATATATATATATATAATATATATATATATATATATGTTTTATGTTAACTTTGTAATTAACTACTTTATTAAATTCTTTTATTTTTAATTTTGCATTTCTGTTTTCAGGTTTTTCAGATATATAATCATGTAACCTGACTAAAGATACTTCCCCTATTGCTTTTCTATTCTCATGATACCTCTAATACCTTTCTCTTGTCTAATTGCTTGGTTAATACTTTCAATGCAATATTAAAAATTCAAAGACTTGGAAGTTAACACCAATGTAAGAAATATTTTAAACTAATTCTATGTCTGAGTAAGAAAGAAACCTTCACAGTAAGATACTCAAGAGCACTGCATAATTTCAGGTAAGTAACCCTGGAGCAGAATATTTGCAAGCAAAGATGGCCTTCTGGCCTAGCCACAGGCCGTGAAACCCTGAAGTCACTCTTGGTTTGGTATTCAGCAGTAACAGGACTGGTAAAAATAAAGGAAGCAAACCTCCTTTGCTGTGGCAATTTATGTAAGGTATAATTCCTATAATAATGTATTCTATATTACTCAAGTGATATTTCTTCTCTGATCAAATGAGAATTCTCATTAGTGAGAATTCTCCACACAACAGACCTCATGAGTTAGATAGGTAAGTAGATTGTAGATAAGATGGAATTATTATGGAAATTTGCTTATGTGACCGTAGAGGTCAAGAAATTTCACAATAAGGCATTCTCAAACTGGGAAACCAGGAAAACTAGTAGTGTAATCCAGTTTAAGTCTGAGGGCCTGAAGACCAGGGAAGACAATGATATATCTCTCTGTCCAAGGCTGAAAGCTTAAGAATTGATGGTTATAAGGCACCCTGGTGTAAGTCCCAGAATCTGAAGGGCAGAAAAACTGAAGTTCCAACATCCGAGGGCAGGAGAAGATGTATAGCTGAGCTCCAGAAGAAAGTAAATTTGCCCTTCCTTTTAGTTTTTTCTGTCTAGGTCTCAACAGAATGGATAAAGCCTACCCACATTGGTGAGCTGGAATATTCTTTACTCACTCCACAGATCTAAATGTTAATCTCTTCAGGAAAGAACCTCACAGTCACACCAAGAAACAATGTTTTCCAGCTATGTAGGTATCCTTTAATAAAATCAAGAGTCTTTCCTTTGTCAATTTGGCACCCCCAATAAGACAATAAAAGTCCGTAAGTCCACCTAACTTGACACAACTATTTTTCATAGGATGAAAAACACACTAATCTCTTTCCCAAAAGGAATAAAATCCTTGAGTGTTTTCTCCAGATATACCATAATTTAAATTCTATAGTGTAAAAT
>RJWM01011518.1:0-59524 GCA_004363535.1 Dasyprocta punctata
CAGACAAACAGGTCATGGAGAAGATGGGTAGTGGAGATCACATGGACCCCAGGCTATAGACCCCCTACTCAAATGACAGGACTGCCGGGACACATATGCATGACCCCAACACCTTTCCTCCCTCTTCGCCGTGGATAAGTTACTGCCTGTTATTGACAGGACTCATCACAATGACTTTTTCATTTGGGTATTCAGTCCATACCAGTTTACTCTGCTGATGCTCCTCAATAGCCCTGTCAGGCAGCCTGGAAAATTAGCTCCGTTCCTTCTGCAACAGCATCAGCTGGGCCCCGGACAGACCCTCCCCTGAGCACCGAGGGAGGCAAAACAAAACCCCTCTGCCACCTCCAGCAAACCCGCTTCGACAAGTCGAACTTCTGTCTTTCTCACAGAGTCCCTGTAAGCAATCAAACCCCAATGCCCAGAAGAGTGGGATGAGTGACTTCCCCTCGAGAAAGGGAAGAGGGGCTTGACAGAATCCACTGCAAAGCACTAGAAATATTACACCTCAAACCGTGTGTTTTCTCAAGGTCTTTATGGCAGTGATGAGATCTGAAAATAAGAAATAGCTGCTTGACAGGTTTTGTACAAAGAACAAGAACAAAGCAAAAATTAAATAGCTAAGGAAAGGATTTGTTTTCCCTTCCAGAACAGAACCTTAGAATCTGTCTGCACTTACTTTGTCTGAATGCACAAAATCTTATTTGTCCTAATACAGATACATAGAAGAGGACAAGAAAATTCATGAATGAACTTGTTAAAGGTTTCTATGTAAGGTACAAATAAAAAGACTAGTGCTATACCCAGTCTCTTCAAACTCAAAAGAATTTCCAGATTGCAGAACTTAGGGAGCACTTAAGCCACATCACAGAAGCAGTCACAAAGATAAACTTTACTGACGCTCATGTCCAGTGACAAGTCCACGCTGCAGGTAAACTCAAGGGTTACACTAGGGCCAGAGCAAAGAAAGCCCCGCCCTGGGCCAGTCATGCTCTGGATAGGGCTGGGGACCCAGGTCAGGTGCAGGTGGTCCTCTTGCTGACCCATGAGTCTGTACTCAGCCTTCTCAGAGGAGGTACCACCCACCCGTCGTCCCTAGGCACAGACATCTCCTGGCATCCTAGGGCTGAGCCAGTCTCTGCTTGAGCCATCAGCTCACACCAGCCATGCTGCCCAGGGTGTAGACAGCAGCTTCTAACATCAGAGGTGCCTCTGTTAAAGGAAAACAGAGTTTTTCCCACTAGAAGCTAAATAACTTGTTCATGGAGCAATGCACCATTAGCACGGTGATTTAGCCAACTGCACAGATTGCCTCTGGCCATATGCTCAAAAACTGCAAACCAAAAGGAAAGAAATTTCTGGAAGTCCTCTGCCCTCCCTTTTCCTTTCTGGCTGGGTTTCTATGCAGCACTCAAGTGGAGGTCCCGCCATTACCAAATGACTCAGGCAGAGAGATGGCGCCACACTTTGTGAGGTCACAAAAGCAGTCTGTGCCACTTGTGTGTGCTGCTCCAGCCCGGGAAGGTACTGAGGGCCACCGTGTACATGGGGGAGGTGCAGGGACGTCTCGGGGTCACCAGCGCTGCTGTCGCTTCTTTCCCATCTGGCCTACCTTCTGCCCTTTGGGACTGGGGCAGCTCATTTACAGTCACTTACCAAACACCTCCTAGGCTCCAGGGCCTGTGGTGGGTGCTTACTTTATTTCATCTCCAGGTGAAAGGTGTTTGTCATTATTTCTATCATCCCAGTAAGAAAGGTGTCTCAGAGTATTGCCAACACCAGCATTCGGTGAGTTCAGAGTGCTGTTTAAGAGTAGTTATTTCTAACACCATGCATGATGAGAATGGAAAAAAATTAGGAGGGGGCCTTTTAGGGTCTTCTTGGGGAGCAACCTTTCTGCAGCCACCAAGTCATATTTCTCTGGCACCTTGGGGAGACAAATGAGCCAGAGTGGGTCCAAGAGGGTAGAGGAGTAGGAGATTCAGAGGTAGAGAAGATTAGAAGACTTAGAGAATACAAGCTTTCAAGATAGTCTTACTTAGAACTTCCCACCTTCTCAATGCATGGAAATTCCATTTCCAGTTGTACAGAGAAGCATACAGCAGGAAAACACTGCAGGTTAGAACAGAAGGGTTAGGTGCATTACATCAGAAAATCTGACACTAAACGTATCAGAGATTTTCAGAATAAATAAGAACAAAATGGGCACAGGGTCCAGAGGAGGAAACAAAGAAATGGCAGCAGTACCAGGAAACATTGGAAAGAAAGAAAAAATAAGAAAACAAAACAGATAATGGATTCAAAAAAAAAATTATTGGAAACCTTGAGGATAAGAAAATAAGATTTCCAAAAACAATAGAGAAGATAGAAGTAATAAAATTATCTAAAACTGACATCCCGAACACTTCCCAACCTGAACGATGTGACTTCTCAAATTGAATTTCTTTGTGCTCACCCTGACATAAAAGAAAAAAGGATTCAAAGTAAGGTACATCATTGTGAAGTTTTGCAATGCAGAAATAAAAAAAAATGATGAAAATCAAAGGCCTTCAGAGAAAAAGAAAATACAAGACCACAAAAAAGAAGGAATCAAAATTCTCAGTGACATCAAAAAGCACCAAAGCAGTGAGGGAATATCACGTGCCCCAGTTCTATACCCAGCTGGACCATCCATCACAAGTAAGGGAACAGTTTCTAAAACATTGACATGCAATTTTACCTCCTTCGCCCTTTTGCTTTAAGAACTCACTGGAGCATTTGCCTCAGGAAATGAGGTTGTAAGCCAAGAACAAACACCTAGGAAAAGAGCAAGACTGTATCCAACAAAGATCAGGATGTGAGGCAGGAAGCCAAGCACTGCCCCTCACAGACCTGGGCTGGGGAGGGGTCCTTGCAGGAAGGGGAGGCATCTTGTACATTTCACCACTCGGAAAACACACCTGGGAGACATTTGCCGGCGTCCCAAATGATGCCATTGATGTTGTCAACAGTACAGATCAAGCTAATACTTCAAGAGCCCATTGTGCTGACAACACAAGAGTCCAGAACCTGGGAGACCTTGGTACTGACCCTGGGCAGGAAGTCTCAGTTGTACCACAGTGAAGGCACCATTTGCAAAGGGGAGGAGGAAGAATGCCCACCTTTCCTGACTGACTGGCTGCCATATATTCTTTTTTAAAATAAACCGAAACTGTGTATGCTGATTTGTCTATAACTGATAAGTTTAATTTCACTGAGTCATGGTGACTGGGACAAAAAACTGACATTTGCTTTCATTTATGTTTAGCTTAGGTTTTCCAAGAAGTCACGGTGACTTAAATTTTGTTTAGATGGCTATGGACAGTTGGCCAAATGGGTATACAAATTGATGCCCCAATTTTATTTATTTTTAAACAATGAGAACATAAAAGGAATAGCAAACTGAAACAAGTCTTTAGTGGAGGAAAAACAAAAAGGAGTGTGACCCCATCACCTTATTTGACCATGAACATTAATATAATAGTGGCTATATTTAAGAATATAATATAGTCCTAAGCATGGGAAGAGAAAAGTTCTAAGAATAAGACTTAAATCTTCATCACAAAAGGAAACCAGTAAATAGCAATTTGATGCATATTTCTAAAGTAGAAGAATAGGGGTGAGAGTGAAGACCTGACCGACCGAAAGCAAACAGTCAGGACCTGTTACCTAGGATGGGACAAGGTAGGGATGACAAAAGCGATGGCTAATTTTTGTTGTAAGACTTCACTACTACCAACTTTTGAATTATGTCAGTGTATTAACCCAATAAAAAATAAGAATTGGCATTTTAAATCATGTAATTTTATAATGGTTTCCATTTTAAATTATCAAAATAAATTTTTATTTCCAAAAGGATTTCATTATGAAAAAGTATGTTAGTGGTGTTGGAGAGCTAACAAGAATTTCAGTCTATGTGATGTGAACCCTGTGCATTCACACAGCACCTGAGAATTGAAAGAATTCTGGCTCTTGAGTCTCAATGCTGATAAAATACACCTTGGGAGTTCTGAGAGATAACTGCTTGCAAAGTAACAAACGACCCAAGACACAAATTATTCCAGCTTTTAAAATTGCATCAAATAACAACTGTATATTAAAGTCTTCAACATAATGATGCAATTATCTTTCCATTAACTTTCATATATGGGTTCAATAAATATCTGCTGAGCACCTACTAATTGCCAGGCACTTGATAAACAGAGTACAAAAAAAAAGTTAGAAGCAAGCGGTGCCTCGGTAAGACCGTGGAGGAAGCTCTCATAGGCTCTCACGGTTCTTCATTATCTCAGGGACCAGATCTGCGTCTCCTGATGCTGGAATCACCCTCCACTGCAAGCCAACCAGGCAAAAATATCCACGTCCTTGACAGAAAAGCTCACCGGGGAGCTCGGTGTGGTGGCTGCAGGAGGACAGCTCTAACCACCGGCCGGAATTCCTACGGGGACGTGACACAAAGCCAGAGGATGAAATACGAGCCATGTCTCTCTGTTAAGTGGAAAACAAATGGGTCTCTCCAGCAGAAATAGAAAATATCAGTCCTTTTAGCAACCACAAAAATCACTGGTGTTTTGTTCTCTCTCAGACTGTAAGTAAAGACTAAGACCATTACCTTTTCTTCCAGAGCCAGGGGAAAACAGCTGCTTGAATGACATCCAAGCTATTGTCGACACTGCCACAGTTAATGTGCGTAAAACCGTGAAGAAAGGAGACTAGATCCCCCAAGCCACAGGTGAAGATCGGTGGAATGCGTCACAGTGGGACCCTACTTAAGACTGTCTTTCCTGCATTGAAAAAGTAGCAGGAGACAGAGGGCTAAAAACCCCTAAAAGTAAAAATAAAGTCAGACTGTGTCTAATGTACTATTATTAGTGGTTCCCCTTTTGCACTTTGATATTAGGAGACCATAAAGTACAAAAAACAACAAAAAACACATTTTATTTCAATCAAGATGATTCTCATTTGAACTGCTTTGATGTAGGATGGGGACATATTAATGTAGTGGTCTCAATTTCCTTTAGTATATTACTAAGAAATGGAAAAAAATGGGTCGATAAACCTTCATTTGAACCAATCTTTCTTTCTCCTTAAGGAAAATAAGCGTGAATCTTATATTCAATATCAACTTGACCTTTAAACTTACACTGAGAAACAAGCAAATAGATCTCCCCCATATGTGCAGGAGCATCTGTAGGAAAATTCCCAGGGGAATCTGTAGTGACCAGGAATCAATCTGCATCAGGACCTATTGACTTGACTCGAAAGCACTTATGGTCATAGGACTGTGAGTCTGCAAAATCAAAAGGGTCAGTGTGGCTAGAAAAAGTCTTATTTCTGTATCAGTTTAACAATCTATTCACATTAGGAGACACTATTTCAAAACAGGTAAGGACTCTTGGAATTAGCCCCAACTTGTTTCTATGTTTTACTACTTGGCCACCTGAGCTAGGTTATTATACCACCTCTTTGAGGTCTGGTTAAAAAGGCATAATAAAAATCTGTCATGTAGTGTAATGCTGAAAATTATACGACCATACACATACCAATCAACTGGTAAACATCAGAGAATAATACACAAACCATTATGATCTCGTCACTGTATACAAAAAAAGTTATTCAAAATGTTATATTTTAAATCTACAAATCTCAGTTATATTATATGTTTGTGAACTTACACATTTTCTCTTTTATGAACAGACTTGAAAAAGACTACCTGTTTAACATTATTAATCTATTTTGTCATCCTTTTAAGGTATATTTCATTGTCTTGATTTCATTTTGTTTTATGAATTAAGTCTAATATTATCTAATTTTCTAACTTATATGATGTTGTTTCTGTATTTATTGATTACTTCTAAGTGTTTTTTTATTATGTTGTTTTTCTTACATTTTTTTTAGCTGAGTGATGAGTGCTTAAGTCACTTACAGGAATGGCTATGATAGTAACATTTTTCAGAGTGAAATGTTAAGAGAGATTTTATCTTTTCACCCCTCCCCTCTAATGCACAATTTTTCACAGGAGAGGAAAAATCTCAACTTTAACTAGTCCTGGTCAGATGTCCCTTCCCCCTGTGTTACACATAACAATAATAATAATAATAGTAATAATAATAATAATTTTTATATATGTGTTGCTGAAGTGACCAAAGTAATAGATTTATTTTTTTTTTCAAAAAGGACAGTCATAGTCAACTCAGGACTTATGGCTGTGACCCCCGGGTTGCTTTTGAAGTATGTGACACCCACCGCCAATCTGAGGGGACTTCGGTGGAGCTGTGGTAGCAGAAGTCTCCACATCCCCATTTGTTGCTAAATCTATAATACTTGAGAATTTTATCTGCATGATAGCAAATGGTTAGAATTATTGAGGTTTTCTCCATACTTGCATGTGTTGCCTGTGATAATTGCATTTACCTTTGCTCATGCATTGTCTGTTTGACCTATTTCTGAGGCAGATGCATTTCAAGTCCCCATTCTCTGAGTACTGTATATAATACGTTCTGATGCTGTGGTATTCCACAAACAAAAATTTTAGGACATACATTTTCAGGGAATTTTTTAACATAAAAATTAGCATATAGAGTTATAATAAGTGTATAGAGTTAAATTAAATTGCTATCAATTTCTAATATACTTTTATTGTATCTCTGGATGGCTTTAAGCATTCCCTTATGTTTAGATGATAGATAGCTGGAGAGACAGACAGTTGGAAATACAGATGGAAAAATAGATAGATAGATAGATAGATAGATAGATAGATAGGGATAGAGATTTGTCATTTCTTTGGGTCTTGATTGATAACCTAAGAGGTAAATGAGGAAAACTTTTGTTTAAACACAGGACATCACAGAATACAACCTTAAGACTTGAGCTACTCTACCTCTGCCGTGTGACACCTCCGTCTATGGAATCAGTCTGCAGACATTACGAAGGCATGGCGGTCACAGGGCGTAACTACTGTCCTGTTCCTATCAGCGGCTCAGTTGCTCCCCTCTCTCACGCTCTGTCTTCATGTCTAACCCTGAGGTTTCCTGAGTTTAACTCCTGGATTTTCTATTCTCATTCCTTTGTAGTGTTTCTCCATACATATGTCAACATACAGAGTCTGCCAAAAATGTATGCACATTTCAGGGGAAGAAAAAATTGTGCATATATTTTAATAGTAACTTACTGAGATACCATGAGATTGATACAAGTTACCTTTATAATTACAAGAGGTGCTCATAATAGTGGCCATGAACTCCCAGACATTTCTTAGTGCAGCATGCTGCTGCTTGGGTAACCCTGGTCACTGAGACTATTGCACATGCATTTTCAATTTCTTCTCTAAGGCTAGCAGTATAGTGGGTTTTCTGTGATACACAACATCCTCTGAGGGCAACACCATCTGTTGAAAAAACATAATTATTTTTGTTGAAGAAACATATTATTTTTCTTTTCCTGAAGCGTGTATACATTTTTTGGCAGACTGTATATATCTGTCTATATATATGTTTGAATACTTTCAAACTCAGGAATATTATCGAGAGTGATACTCTAAATTTTTGGCAACCAACATGACATATGCAAAACTTGCTATTCCATGAATTCTTTCTGAAGTTGCCAGATCGTTTGCAAGGTAAGGAAGCAGCAGGGGAAAAGCGGTAGGGAGGGGTAGAAGCGAATTCAGCACAGGTCGTAGAGATAGGTCCTAATATTCCACGGCAGTTATGACTCCATCCTTGCCCTTCAACCTACTGCTGACCCGAAGAACCAAATCATTCAAAGCATCCTATGAATTCCTGTTTTCACTCCATGTTGTGCTAACATATACAGCTTTGTGGCATTTATCTACTTTGTTCTAAGGCAGTTCTTTCTTCATTTTTGTGTTGATGGGCATTTAATGGTTTGCACTTTCCTGCAATCCTAAGGTTGTTCTGAATATTCTTGTACTTGTACCTAATTTACCTTGGAGTTGAATTATTTTATAGTAATTTATTTCCATATTCACTTCCACTAGCTGAAAAATAATGTGATTACATCAAATCATACTCGTTTGCTAAATTTAAATATTCCTGTGTCTTCAAGTCTTGTCAGTACTTGAAATTACAAGATGTTTAAACAGTTCAATTTCCTGTGTTAAATTGTATTTCTTGTATTTTCCTGATTACCTTAAGCTTAACAATACTTCCATGTTTCTCAGCCGTTTGATCTTTTTTCTCTATGTATTACCGAGCTGTAGTTTCAACTGTTTTTAATTGAAATTAACTTTTTCATAACTGATATGCAGCGATTCTTTACTCTGGCTACCAATGACTGTGAGGTACACGTGCCGCAGCAGTTCCCTTCCTTCTTGTGTTTCTCAGTGAATGGAAGATGATGGTGATTTTAATGCCAATGAAGGTACCAACCCCTTGTCCTTCACCGTGTGCATTCTTGTTTCTAATTCGATAAATACTGAGGAAAAAGTTATTCTGCAATATTTTCTCCCAAGTTTCACTTGCAAGTCTCAAATCTATTTCAAACTGATTTGGGACAGGGATGCCGGTTTCCATGCGGCTAGGAAAACGATCCAGCTATTTATTGATGAATACATGCGAACATCAACTTTGCAGGCATTCAGTTATTTTCCTCTAGCCCATTTGTCCTATTCTGTCTCAACCTCATGCTGTTTTAATTACTGGAATTTTACAATAAATCTTGTCATATGGAAATGTAAGTCTCCTCAATTTTCTTTTTTATGCTAAGTTTTCTTAGCGATTCTTACCTTTTGCTCTTCCATTTTATAACCTCCTTGTCAAATTTCATTTAAAACCAACTTGTCACAATTTTGAAGGGCACTGTATTCAATTTATGGTATAATAGGAGGAGAAATTTCAAATGCATGCATTGCATCTTTTCATCATAAAAATGATACACATCGTCATTAGATTAGTCTTCCAAGAACTTTTAATACTGTCATAATTTTCCACATACGGCTATGATAGTTACACGTTGTGTTTTCTTTTATGCATTTTCGGAATGCTGCTAAAATGTTGAAATATGATTGACTTTTTGTAAATTTTTCTTGTATCTAGCAACCTTGTTGAATAGCACTATATAATGTTTCTGTCTACAGTGAAAAGTGAATACTGTATCTAAAAGGGAAAGGGAGGGTGGGAGAAGTTCAAGTCACGTCTACTTCACCGATTTTCTCACTGGCTTATTGCATCTCTCCAAACACTCTCTTTGCCACTGGGGTTATGCTAAAGTTCTAGGGACACTCAGTAAATTATTTACCCTCACTGAGTTTGTATAGCTGATGAGGACAATTCCTGGCTTTTCACTATGAGTACAGGTACTTTAAGTGCGTAATCAAATTTTTCTGTCCTGAAAATAACTGAAAGACAAAAACAAACCTATTGTAGTAGGCTGTCTTCCGACTTTCTGTACAATCCCTCATTTCCTGCAAAGTAACTTTTACTTTATGGTGTGAATACAATGGGACATAATAGGTCACTGAGTAACTTCTTGTCCATTTATTTAAATGATAAAATTATGGAGAACTAGAAATTAAACTAATAGCAACATAATGCATCTTCATCATAAAAGGTAAGCAAAGATTCTTAAACAGAATATAAAATATATGGAATGTAAAGGATAAATTGGATCATATTAAAGTCAAGAAGTTCCATCAAAAGACAAATTTAGGGGAATAATAAGCCACAGATGGAAGATTTGCAGTGTGTACGTTTGTCAAAGGATGCACATGAAGAGCTCTTGAATATCAATAATGGGCAAACAACCCAAGAGAAAAATGGACAAAATATTTGAATTGGAGTCTCAGAAAAGAAAATATCAATACTCAACAAACAAAACAGTAACGTCATCAGTTACCAGAAAATGCAAATTTAAACCACATTGTACTATCGTTGCATATCCACCATAGTGACTAAAATCACAGATGAAACCAAGTATCACTTACATCACAATGTCAATCAAATGAAAATCTATAAATTGATGGTGAGAGCATAACCTGATAAACGATTGACAATGTCAATGAAAGAACATATTGTAATAGTAGTTATAACTTGAGCACCTAGAAATGTACACGTGTTCACTAGAAAAGGTACAAATTATTTTTATTAGGACTATCACTTATAATTTGCAGCTAGAAACAAAGTCTATCAACAATAGAATGGATGAATAAATTATGGTATATTGCAAATAGAAGGTTAGACTGGTATCACCCAACAGCAGCTCTGTTCCTCCCACCCTGCTTGGTGCACGAAGCTTCCCACAAAGTCCTCGGGGCACGTTCTTCGTGTGTGGCCTCTGGGTGCTCTCACAGCAGCATGAGCAGCTGAGCTGCAGAGGCAGGCCCACAAGGCCAAAGATACCCATGGTCTTGTGCTTTGTAGAGTTTGCCAATTCCTGTTATGTCGTCAGTGCCACTTACAGCTAACACAATATATGGATGGTTCTCACAACATACTGATGAGCAAAAAAGTTGGACAAGTGCAGAGCTATTTGACTTTTGTTTTCACTACAGGAAGATAATCCATAATATTGAAAGTCGGGGTAGGTATAAAAATCCTTCATGCAGGAGTGTAACATGGGGGACCCTAAGATCCTGGTAATACTTCATTCCCGACTTCAACACTGGTTACATGACTATGCACGCTGTGAAAATGTGATCAAATTGCACATTTAGAGTTTATGTAGTTTTCCATGTATGTGTCATATTACAACAGAAAATGCCTCCACCCCCAGCCAGTACACTTCACTTTCTTAGTTGCACGGGTAACAGTTTCTGTCCCAGTTCCGGTTGCTTCTGTCTCCCAGAAAGAACTGGTCACCATGATGCATAGCCAGTCACTGTGATGCACATTGTGTAAATCAATCCCCAAATGACAAGCCATTCTGCCTATGTGCTTCCTGCTTGCTTATCTCATGTAAGCTCTAGATCACCAGAGATCATGGCCTGATATTCTGGGGATGATCCTGATTAGTGCTTATCGATAAAATAAGTCTGCCTCCAAATCCTGGGTGTCATTTTGGTGTTTCTGCTTGCTTTTGCAATATTCCACTTTAAAATTATTTTTACCTACATTAAAACCAGATTTGCAAAGATAGTGCTGGGCTGTTTTTATGAAGATATAAAGTAGCACCCTAAGCAAAATTAGCAAGAAATTCTGGGGAAAAAAAGCAGAGTACAACACAGAGGACAGTCATGTGCCACCTGTTTTCCTCATAACTAAAAAAAATAAGCCCAATAGAAATTATCAACTGTTTTTGTAAGAGGATAAATTAGAAGCAGTGTTCTGGCTCAGAAGTCCAGCCCTCCCTACCACACAGCCTCGGATAACCTACGAGTGGCAAGCTCTGGGATTTGTCCTTACCAGTTACCACCCTCATAATTTTACCGTTTACCCTAAAGTAGCAAATATTCCAAAGAGATACTTCTTTAGGGTTTGTCATTTTCTAAAACATGAGGACACAGAAACAAACAGACTATGATAGAGCATGTCAATAACAAGTTAGAGAAACCGGGATTTGAGACAATGTTTTGGCTCTCTAAGCAATGAGATAGCTTCTCATCCTATTATCATGAATAGAAAAATCATTTACAATTTTAAACCTTTAAACACAATATTTATCAAGTGTGCAGAAAATAATGAAAATAATATAACAGGCACCATTTTGGATTGTTATAGGTTTCGATTCACTATTTGTTTCTGATCTATATATTTTGAATATTATTGCTATCTTGGTAAAGAATTTGTAGATTGAGCTGGTCACTCCCACATGCCTGTCCTGCTGGGTTTCCTGGCTGCCCAGAAGTGACCGTTAACCTCAGTTTGGTATTTACACATAATTTCATGCATTATTTTTCATATCCCACATGTACCGATGTCCTTATATGATACTGTCATATATTTTAAATTATGTGAAGGTATGTTCTGAATGTATCTTTATGTTAGGATTATCTGAAACAAAAAGCTCTAAATGACTTCTGGATAATTTTTCAACTGTTTCTGGGACAAAAATCACTTGATTTTCATCCTCAGAGTGCTTTGAGATGGAGATTATAATTGCACCATCCTATTCTGCCTGTCATATTTTATTTCTTAACCTGCCTACTTGTAAGTTCAATTGAGCACCTATGTTTATAATTAATTACATCCCAAAATAGAAATGGCAGCAGAGAATAGAATCCTGTTGCTACTGAAAGCACCAGAATTGGTTGGAGGTTTCTTGGTATTCCTTATAGCCTCTGTGACCATTTCTCGCTTCACAAAATCTCAATAAAAAAAGAGAGAATTGTTTTCTATTCCCTGACTTCAACAAGAAGGTCATTATTCTTTTATTGGGTAGCTTTGCAGTAAATGGATTTCATTTTTAAAGCTCCATCTTACCCTCCATATTTTGGCTCACTCACCTCCACTGCTAGGCCAGGGATTCTCTCTGGAGTCTTCTGAATACCCTGCCCTCGTCACCCTCATCTCGCCAGAGCCCTCTGTGACACTGCCCCTGACTCTGAACACCCCCGCTGCTGACCGTGACCTCCCCAGCCCAGCCATCCAGTCCCCTCACCATGCCAGGTCGCCCACACCTGCCGTGCCCTTCTGTCCGGAGAAGGAATCCTCACGCTCTGGGGCTCCGTTACCTCAGCTCATCTCTTTTCCCCACACCAGACTCCCTGGGGGTAGAGTTAGGGCCCCCAGCCTCCACCTGGGCTCCACCTGCACCCCTGCAGGTGTCTGATGTCCCAGGCCTCCTCATCCCTCCCACGCCTTTGCCCGCCCACAGCTCTGCCCCCGCCACAGGCACAGAGCCCCAGGGCCGCACCAGTGTGCCCAGCTTTTCCCACACACTTCAAGTGTTGTGTGCATGCCCTGTGTGCCCAAATCACCCCTTCTCCCCATCTCTGATCCTAAACACTCAGCATGAACCCCAGCATGGTACAGACTCTACCCTCAGAGTGGGTGCTAAAGGAACAGTGACTGAACCCTCCAGAACAGGTGTTTGTGAGACAGTGCAGGGTAATGAAAGGTGCGCGGGGCACTCATCCAAATCGGTGCCCTACTGGGTATAATCTAAACTCATTCTCCCGAAAGCCTCACATCATCTCCGATCACTCATACTGCATAGCACAATGTAAGCACCGTGGAAATAGTTCTTCTACTACACTGTTCAGGGAATAATGACAAGAAAAATTTTGAACATGATTAATATAGATGCTATATGTGCGTGTGTGTGTGTGTGTGTGTGTGTGTGTGTGTGTGTTTGGCATTGGAAATTGAGCACAGAGCCTTCACAGAAATTACATTCACAGCCCTTTTTAATATTTCTTTTTATTTTTAGGTAGAGTCTTAAGCTGATAAGTTGCCCAGGCTGGCTTTGAACTCCCAGTCCTCCTGTCTCAGCCTCCCAGAGTGTTGGGATTACAGGCCTGTGTGGCCCGTTCTGAAGATGTGGAACACACACGTCTGTATACAAACATATACAAGGTACTCACGTGTATATGCATGCATTCCACCTTTATTGTGTGCGTATTGTGTACACAGAGAGTGTGACACCAGCCCTACCAGCCCAAGAGCAAGTCCTCGGCCGCCACTCCAGCTCAAGACGGCCAACTGCCAGCCGCTGGAACTCGAGTGGCTCCGACCACCGCAGACAGGAGCTACCTAGCATCCCCTGTGCTTTTATCAAGCTGTCCAAAAAAAGCCAAAACGCAGGACTTGTGGGGAGCTGGCAGGGCTGGGAGCCGGCACCAGGGCAGGACGCCCGGGGGCCTGGGTGTCCAGGGATGTGGGAAGCACGGTGGTGAGGGGCATTTAGTTGGTTTTATCACCAGTCAGGCCAGTTAGTTACACTCCGGTGAGAAAGAAAAGGCACAGAAAGCAAACCGGCCCGGCAGATGTGAGTCCCGCGCGTGTCCTAGCCCGGCGCCGACCCCTCGCGCGGTCTCCTTTCCATCCTGGCGCGCTCCGCCCTCACCAAGCGCTGAGATGTCCTCTCCCCGCCTTAGGGCATCTGTAATCACAGTCTTTCTTCAGGTCTGCTGTTCATCCTTACACAACTTACACTGAAACAAATTGTAAGGCACTTTTGAGTTCAATTTTTTTTTTTTTTTTTTTTTTTTGATGTAGGGTCTTGAGTTGAGGTTTACCTTGGACTCACTATGTAGTCCAGGCTGGTCTTGAAATCATAGAAATCCTCCTGCCTCAACCTCCTGAGTGTGGGCATGTATTTAACCTACTTAAATCTATAAATACCTTGATTGCACCCATAACCACATTGAAACACAGAGCATAACGATTTGATTTCCTCTTGGGGTGTATTCCCCTTATCATTAAGGATTTTAAGAAACAGAAACCCCTAAATGTCCTGAAAATTTTTGCTTTCCTGTTGTTTCTAAAGTATTCTCTCTAGTTTTAAAGAAAATAACAAAGTTGGGCACAACTTTGACATCTTTTGAAATTTAAAAAATAGCAGTAGGGCAGTTTTAGCCATACACTGAAGTTCCTCTTTGAGGTGAAACACTTCTTGCCTGGTCCACTGTATGACACCAGATGGTACAAAGAATGAAGGGGCCATACAAGCCCCCCCAAAAAATCATAAAACACCAAGGCCACTCAGGGAAGTGTGCTATCCCCACTTTGGAATTTATATTCTTCTAGTTCTCCAGGGATAAATAGTACAGGCTGAAGACAAGTGTGCCCAGGCTTGCATTTCTAGACACTAGATTGAATTATAAAGTGACATTAACAGAAACAGAAAACAGTGACACTCAGGGACCAATAGACAAATGGACCCAAACAGAGTCAAAAATTAAACCCACACACACACGGGAGTAGGAACATGACAGACGGTTCAGAAGAATTATTTTTCAAAGTCGCAGCAGACTCGTGATTTTTCTGGGTAAAAGATGTCTAATGAAACGTGCGGGAGGAATGGGCCAGCTGCTCAGCAACCTCCGCTCTGGTCTTCGTGGGCGCCTGGCTGAACCCCTTTCCTCAGCCCCACTTTGTGTGCTCCTGGTGCCGGCCTGAGATCTGGAAGACCAGAAGAGCAGAGATTGTGCCCCACTCCAGGCCAGTCCCTCCAGGGCCCGCACAGAGGTGCAAGGCTCACCCACCGCTCTGGCGACCTCGAAGCAGAGGGAGCCGGCTGGGCTGCAGGCAGAAGGAGCCTGCATCTGCGAGGCAGGAAGCAGAGCCAGGAACTCCTACGCAGATCCCCGGGCTGGGGTTGCACGGTTCTGAAATTGGACCTCCAGGACCGGAGGGGTCACTGGAGAAATCAACCAGCATTCCCTTTCTCATACAGATGCGCTGGATTTACCAAGTACAGCACAACTCCTACGTCAGTAAAGGTTTTCCTGGTGAAAAGCTGGGAAGACTTCTAGAATGAATTTTATTTTTAAATTACATCAAAGTAAGAATAGAAAGGTTGACTAAGACACTAAAGTAAAAAAGTCATAAGGAAAAACCTCAGCAACATTGAAATTAGCATTCTATAGTATATTATAAGAATCGTGATCAGATTAAAGCAAGCTGAAACAGAAGAACTTTACAAGAATTTCTGTTGGCTCTGTGCCTTTGTGGTTTCAGCTAACCTGAAGAAATTGTTAGGCAGCCTGTGAATCCCTTCCATTCAATATTCACTGGATTAAAAGAAACATAAGGTAAGTGGCTGGACACCGTTTGGGACAGAGTAACATGAACCAATCCACATTCAGTGTGAAAAGTAGCGACACCAGCCTGGCACCGGGGTCCACCTTCAATTCACTTAAAATGTGGTGAATCCTGGCTGCACCCTGAGTGATGGCAGTGACTGAACACAGCAGGTAGCATCTGACAGTGTGCCTGCCGCAGACGGCGTCCAAAGCCAGCCAAGGGTGGGAGGGAGATAGACCGGGGTGCAAGAGGGAGGCTCGGCCTCCACCCAGCAAGCCGTCTCCCCAAACCAGTGTCCCACTGCTAGGACCAGGACAGGACCGAGGCCCCCACCCCAGCTCCTCCGAGGCAGCCTGCCTAGATGTAAAATGAATTATCTCTATGGTTTCTTGCACCTTAGGAAATTCACGATCACTCTGCCCAAGGTGACATCACCAAATACAAGACAGGCACACCAGGAGCGGGTAACCTGACAGAACTGATAGAACTGTGGCCCCAATGCCACCAGCTCCCCTCAGTGAAACGACATTTATTTTGCAACCAACCTCTTTGAAAAGTATTGCCAACAAAATGCACATCAATACCCCATTCCCATCCCCCATCCTGCAGGCCGACGCGTTCTCCTGACTCTGGGACTGAGCTCTGAGTGGAAGCTCTCACCATCCCCTCCTTTTGTAAGGCTCATTTGAAGGAGAAAAGCAATCTAGACAGCAAGCGTTTCTCTGCACAGCAGCAGCAGCAATCCTCGCCCGGCGCTTTGCTGCGGCACACGGAACGGCCACTCTGTGAGCTGCTATCGCTTTCTGCCATCCAGGGCTCCATGTATGTGTTTATTACGCTGCCTCCAACACTGGCCAGCGTCCAGGCCTGCAGGAACTGCCTGGCAAAGGGCACCACAGCGGGCTGCGGCTCCATGAAGTGCATCTGCCACACCGGGTTATGCAAATCAAGTCACTGACAAGGGCCATTTTTTAAATTAGAGAGAAAGAGAGAGACAAGCAACAGAAACAAGCACTTCTTTTTGAAGTACAAGAAAGGAAATGCAAATTCAGAAGAAATATCCCTTCCGAAGGGTTGGGTGTTGGATCATCGATTAAGAGTTTTGCAGACCCACTCAAACCTCCAGGGAAGATGGGACAGACGCCGAGACCGAGATCCCACAGGAAGCCAGCAGGAGCTCCTGGTCCCCCCTGTCCTGCAGTCTCCCGGTGGAAACCAATGGCCACAGTGTCTCCCAAGGGCCCCGCCTGTGGATTTGGCTCTGTTCTTGCTAGGGAAAGGAGTTTTCGGAAAAACCGAAGGCAAGAGAGTGGTTTAGCGCTGGGGCGACTTCTCACACAGGAGGCCTGGTACTGGCGGACCGCTCAGTGACCACAGGGAAAACGCCACCTCCGTCCCTTCCGCATGGAAGGCACCCTGCCCAGGGTCCAGCTGGGAAGGCCCAGGACCCTGGCCTCTGGGCGCCCCAGGGGAAGATTGATATCTTTGCCATGCCTGAGAGCAAGTAGCATTGTGGGGACCAGAGGATGCGGACAAGGACATGGCTGCCCCTCACTGGAAGCAGAGCTCCTCTGTAACACCAGGAGGTGGGGGAGGAAGGTTAGGGACTGCACCCTCAATGTGGTGAGCTTTTGTCTTGGGTAATTGTAGCAAATGGCCATTTGTTTGGCAGGAAGCATTCATTCCATTATCGTGTTTTGGCGAAGCCCGGTATAGCATGTGCCTTCCCCAAGGCATAGTCCTTTCCTCAAACACTTGTATCACTATACCCCTGTGTTACTAAAGATTTATCTAACGTTCTCCTAACATGTAACACTCTCCCATCTAAATATTCTAGTGTTTTCCAAGCTGCAGGTCTGACACCATTTTTAAAATCTGCATCCCATGTGAAGCCAGGTACTATATCTCGACCTCACTCAAATGAAAGCGTATTGGACAGTATAGCAACTCAGCAATTTTAATAAATGTACAATCATGTTAACACCTTGTGTTTACAGGGGGTGTTACGTTGCTTCTTCAGCCGACAGCTTGGTGTGGCTTTGATTCTCAGGAAGGGAAGCTGACCTTCCATCAGGAGTAACCTAGGTGGAGCCAGCATCTACCCTTTGCTGCGGTTGGTGGCAGATACAGTGTCACACAGCGAGGAGGAGACTGGCTATGCCACCCAGAAGGGCCTTGATGAAAGGTTGACTTCCCCTGCTTTCAAAGGAGCCCGTCCAGAACCTATGTCCTTATTTATGTTTCTATTTCTCACACCACTTTCACAGCTGGTAGATGAGTTCTAAGCATCTAGGACAAGGATAGAAATGTATTATCTTTGATGTAAAAAGGCCTAACGATGACTCAGAGCTTCCATTAGTAGGAGACTCCAAGCAGCACTTCTTATTTTGTTGCTAGATCTGAGATGCATATAGACTTCAGGAGACACCCGAGAGGCCAGTCCTATCCCAGAAAGGAAGGTGTCATGGCCTGGGGGACGGGTGTCCCAGCGGGGGCCACAGAGCTTCAGAGCACCTGGCCGATCTGCGACTTCTTGCTGCCTCAGAGATTAAAAATGTATTAGCTGTTTTTGGAGCACAAATTGAGTATGTGAAGGTTATAAGAGGCAGAAGGAAGAATTTATATTCGCTGTCTTCATTCCTGGTAGAAAACTTCAGTCTTCAGTGGCTCAATACCGATGTCTCAGCACGCGACCTTCCAGGGTGGAGGGCTGAAGCTGTCCTCCGTAGCACCGCCCCTGGGCGCCAGGTGGACAGGAGCTTCTCAGAGATTCCGCTGTGTACCCAATCCCCACACACACACATGCGTGCACGCATGCACACGCACACACACTCCAGTATGTCCCGCAGGGTCCTTGGCGTCTGTGCCGCTGCTGCTGCTGCATCCCCCGCCAACGCTGTGCTCAGGCTTTGCTCTCCGCCCTGGTCCTGGCCACCTGCTGTCCCTGCTTCTCTGGAGGCCCCGCCTGCTGGTGACCTGGAGATGGGGCTAAACACTCTCTGCAGTGAGGCACAGCTTCCTTTAGTCTCCAGGTCTCTCTGATTTTTTCATTTCTGGGGTCTTCAAAGGACATAAGTCTTCAGGAAAGGCAGCAGAGTGTCCCCAAATGTTCTTGCTGCACACGGCCAGGCCACACTCGCACCCTGCTTGCTTTTTGCTCTCTCTGACCAGCAGTCGGGGATGGGGACTGAGACACAAATCCACGTTACAGCCCACGAATCTCAGGTCCCACTGATCATCCCCGGTCATCCCTCCCTCTCAGCTCCAAGGCCCTGCAGACAAAACACCAGGTCTCCATCCTGAGCGTCCCAGAGTCCTGACCCAGACAGGAACCCTGGGCCCTGGCCAGGACCTCAGGATCCTGAAAACTGCCCGAGACCCTGGCACCTCTGCACGTACAGCCCCAGCCAGGTCTGCACAGCCCCTGCTAAGGCAAGGAGAAGCAGGAGAGCTGATCTCGGGCTGCGTGTGGTGAACAAGCTTGCTTTGAGGGTGGAATAGATCGTTCGGGGCTTGTTTTAAATTATTTATTTATTTTTATTAAACTTTAATCTGTATTAGTACATGTTCGCAGTGTGGAATGGTTACATTCTTCATGGGGAATTGGTGTGTGGACATAATACATCTTCATTCTCTTTTATCCCCTTCCCCACCCCTCCCTTGATCTCTCAGTCTCTTTTCCTTTTGCAAAAGATCTGTCTCTGTTTTCTATTATCTGTCTTGTATTTTTGTCTTTATTTACATTTTGGATTTCTCATGTAGGTAAAACCACGTGGTATTGAAGCTTGTATGTCTGATTTATTTCACCTAATGTTATGGTCTCAAGGTGCATCTAATTTCCTACAAATGCTTCAAATTTATCCTTTTTAGGGCAGAAGAGTACTTCATGGTGTTGTAAATACCACTTCCTCTTTAGCCATTCATCTGTTGATGGACATAGAATAGACCTTGACAGATGCAGGAGCAGGAGATAGAGAAGGAATGGAAACGACAGTCAGGAAAGTGGAGGAAAAGAGCACACGGTGTGGAAAGAGAGAGGCAGCAGAGCATTCGCAAGATGGGCCCCGCAGAGGACAATAGTGAAGATAGAATTAGAAAGCCGGAGGGGCTGGGTACTGAGGCTGGCGACATGAAGAGACGATTATACATTATGATTACGGATCCAAAGCAGAGACACGATGTGATAAAGTCACCCTGCAGAGTCGTACAGAGCACATTCAGCATGAGGAGACCCAAACTCTGATGGCCAAAGCAAGCCTGAAAGAAAAATAAAACCCAGAGATGTTTGTTAAAAAAAGAACCTTTCCAACTAACCTGCAGTGAAATAGGAATGGGGTAGGAAATACTATCACCACTCAGGCTTGGGGACAACCCCAAAGAACAGGTCTGTTAATGGGAAAAGTACTATATTCCTGTTTTTCCTCGGCTAGCCAGGCATTAGAGCAGGATGGTTCTTACAGCTTGCTATAGTTTGGATCTAAAATGTTCCCTGAAAGACTCATGCTTTGAGAGGTTATGGGTCATGGGGCTCCGTTCTCATGGATCCATCCATTGGTGAGCCCATGGCGGAATGTGTTGTTAGACTTTGGAGCCAGTCACTGGGTGCAACCTGGAAGGGTGTGTTATTGTTCCTGGCTCCTCCCATCTCTGTTTCCTGGGTGCCATTGGTGGTCTCCTCTGCACACTCTCCCACCATTCGTCTCTTCCCAGGAGTCAGCCAACTTGGGACTGAGCCCACTAGAGATGCCAGTCATCGGGTGTTGTGTCCCAGCATGGGAAAGTGACCAAACACGGAGTTCTTAATCCTGCCGATGGGTTTAATATTTGCTGTACTGATAAAACCATATCAGAAAGTCTCTAAGTTGGAAGTTACTTAAAAAAGAAGTTTCTTTTTCTCCAACTTATCTACCAACAATAAGCCCAGTATATTTATATCCTCACTTTTGCTTTACTTTCAAGAGTTTGCACCTGAGCATTCCTGACTGTTCAATCAACACGAGCTGGTGGGTGGGAAATTGGATGTCATTTTATGATACATTTGAAAAGTGTTTTTTCCCCTCAAAAATTGAACAAGCAGCACACAAGGACATCCAGATCTGATTTTAAGTTCAAGTTGTAAACCTGTTGAAATACATACATATATAATTCTTCAATATATATATATTCAATATACATTCATATATGTGACTTAGGTTATTTATTTTTTCCTCATTGCGCCATTCTTTCAATCCATGTCATCACAAGGTCCTTCCAATGACAATTCAGCAGAATCTTTCAATTCCAAAGTCAATGGAAATGATCATATGAAATAGCTGACAGTAAAAACTGCTCTAAAATGGTCCATGGTTAGATTTATCTCTGGCCAAGCAATCAGTGGAAAGCTCAAACATGACAGAATTTTGCTACAAAAATGTTTATGATAATACCTGGATTTATGCAATTAATCACTGAGAAATGTTCACCTTATGGCTCAAAGGTTTAAAGCAGTCTGCTACTCCATGACTTTGGCATCATCCTGGTCTTGTCATGGGAAACACAGATGCTAAGTACAGAGGCTTGTTGTGCTTGCCCAGGGCTCACATTGGGCAGGGGTGAACGGGGCACTCTACGCGGTCGTCTCAGTTAGTACTCTAACAACATGGCAAGAAGGGCGATATTTTTATTCCTATCTTACAGAAACAAGCTAAGAATCTAAGCAATTTGTTCCAACCACTTTTTCTACAAGGAGCGTAAAAGCCACTCACAAGGCTCCTGCAAGAGGGAGCTCAGCAGAGAGGTGGTGACAGCCGCAGAGCCCAGGGAGAAGTCCCGGGGGTAAGCACAGTAGACAGGGCCCAGCGGACTCTGAATGCCAGAGAATCACATAGGAGTCCAAGTTCCTGTGTCTAAGATGCTTAGATTTCTACCCAAGGAAGAAGCATGAACTCCCCTGACATTCTGGGGAAATGGGTAAGTTGTTTGACCACCCACTCTTTGTTTGAGGGCTAAAATCTCTTCTCTCTCTCTCTCTCTCTCTCTCTCTCTCTCTCTCTCTCTCTCTCCCCCTTCCTCTCTCCCTCCATCCACAGCAGGTACCACAAACCACTCATGCCCAGGTCTCAGGATCCAAGTGGCCACCACTTTGTCTCAGCAACTTCTTGTGTCTCCTGGTTCCCCCCGCAAAGCAAGGACCCCACCCGCACAACACCGAGTTCTTCCGTCCCAAGAGGAAGAAGAGAGAACACCCTGGAGAGAGGAAGATCACCTTCAATGGTGTCACAGCCCAAGAAAAGCAGTTCCATAAACTGACGACGCCTTTAACAGGAAGACTTCCTGTCTGTCTTCTCCGATACTATGTTCCCCACGTTCCACTGATGACTACGTGCACCTACGTGCATCTAACATTTTTTTTTAATTTCAGACAAAGGCTTCAAACAACATACCCCATCACGTTTCAAAGGGACACGTTTGGAATATGTCACGACAGGAACAAGTCTCCCTGTAACACTGCCTGTTCTATAATCACACCCAACTTGGCCCAGCTTTCCTTGGTAAAAGCATAGCTACACTAAAAGATGGGCATTCACTGCTTTCCACATTACCTCTAGTACCTCTTGATTTAATTAACATTTTTGTAAGGTTGAGCCCAGTGAAGTGGTTTTCACTTATGAATGTCCTCTTTAACTTTCCGAATTCAAGCCTTCATAACTGCTGGCCAAAGCCAGGGCAAAACCTTCATGGTTTTCTCTGCACTGTTTGTACCTCCACTTGCTTTCTCCCGTATCTCTCCCATCGAGCTGAGTGTCTTTCTAAAACATCAAAATAATTGAGCTATTTTCCCGTGTGGAAATTTTGGTTGGGTCCTCTTTGCACGTAGAAGGCGCTTCTTAGCCCAACGTTAAGCGTTGCGGGATCTGGGCCTCATATGTGATTGCCATGTCACATGCCACCTCCTTTTCTGCAGGACAGTCACCGACTTGGCCCCCCAGCCTTGCCTGCCCGGGTCCTTTTACTCACCGTCCTCCCTCTGTTTGCCTGCAAATTCCCCGCAACAGAGCCAGGACTCATTTGAGTCCATCCTCCTCCATAAAGCCTGCCCTGAAGGTTGGACTTAATGACTCTGAACAGATTTCGTCCTCGGCTTTACGGTGGCCCTTCTACCCCGAGCTGCCGTATGGTCACTCGTGCAGGTTTAGAAGCCGGGAAGAGCTCAGCGACGTGCAGCGCGTGGTGCCCAAGCCTTGCACGGTTGCTCTAGTAACACCGGCTGGGCTCGGTTCTTCCCGCGGTAGAACTCTAGCCCTCCCTATTGAAGATTACCGAGCACCCGATGGCCAGACATAGCTCTTTAGTCAGTGAGAACAGAGTATCAGGGACGAAACCCATCTATTCTCTGTTGTCAGGCCACATCTCCAGCCCATCTGTGCCAATGCCACAGACAGCTTGAATAACATCTGTTAGCCACACACGTTAATGAGGCACCATAGCCACATATCCATCAGAATCAGGAAGGCAATGAAACTAATATAATGCACTGAATTCTCTATCCAAAGACCTGCTAACAATGCAGCCCTGAGATATATCATGCACTCAGTTAATTCCTTTCGCTTAACTTTGGAACTCTGAAATAATCCATTCCAACTGCCTCATAAAAACTAAGCTGTCCAAGCTACATTTGGAGATGCCTAATGATATATTTCATGATGGCTCAAGACACTCATTTAGTTTCGCCTTTAGAGAGTCTTCCAACTCTCTGTACTTTGCTTGGCTACCTCCCTGCTTCCTGTCTTCTAAGAGTTGATCATTTCTCTGCTTCGGAGAAGAGTAATTTAGTCTAAAGATTTGTGATTACTGTGCAATTCCCAGAAGGAAGATTTGATCTTGATAATTCTTTTAAAGAATTTAATTTTTAACTTTCACATACAGTTTGAACTACTATCCTAGGTTATTTCCATTGAAATGCTCACTCCAGCATTTTCATACTAGTCTTAAGAGAGGAACATATTCGGAGAAAACATAATCTTATACTATGATTGATTAACAAACAATAATTTCCTATCAGCAGCAGAATTATTGTTGATAGATGGGGTAATATTGCAGCAAGCAGCAGATCACATCCATCAACCTGTGAAATGGAAATCTAAATGCTGGCTCCACATCAGACAGCTGAGGCTGGGACCAGTGGGTAAGGAGCTCAACGCACATGTATAATTTTGGGAGGAGGACATTTTTGTCAGAAGATTTTCTCTATGTTGAAAAATCTTTACAAAGTGACTCAAGCAGAATTATGAGTAGTGACTTCAGGAAACTTGGTCAGGTTTTAGTGTCTGTTTTTGTTATGCAAGAGTTTTGCTACATATTTTTCCGTTTTAAGGAAATTAATGAAGATACAATATAGCAAGCAAAATTCAACTAGAAAGCAGTAAAATATAAACTAACCAAAATTCAGGACAGTCATCCTCAGCTGAATAAATGAACCATGAGAAAGAGCCATTTAAAATAAGTTAATATTAAAGCACTAGTTAATTGAACCATAGGAAACTATAAATATTTTAAAATATATACTGGTGCTCACTAATAGTAATGTGTTAGGAAATGAAAAGTAACATAATCTTCTTAGCCTGAAAGTTTGAAACCATTTCCACAAATCCAAGCAATCATACTTGTCAAGATAGTACTGAATCAAAACTAAATATTGTATTTTCACTAAATACAGCTAAATTTAGTTATAAAATTGGGGTGTGATGGAAGAATAAAATTTTTCCAGAGGGGAAATGGTGAATTATGCTTAGGCATGAAATGTAAGCAGCAGATATTTCTACCAATAGATATTTTACCACAGTGGCACATTTTGGTTGTTAATAAAAACATATGTTACCACTTTTTAAAGATTCACTTCAAAATGCTTTCAATAGAAGTTTTTAAATTATCCATGAGATAATATGAAGTTATTGTTAAAAAGCAATATTACACTCATTTTCCTTAACCCTAGAAAATGTGCCAAAAATTCAGGTCGAATAGACTGAATCTGTATAGTACATAAGCACTTTGACCTAAAAATTGGAAATGCTTCACTTGAAAGAAAATTTGTACATGACCAACTTTCAGTTGTGTTTTTATGTAACACATAAGTTCCATAAGTACCATTTCCATATTGTCAGTTGCCAATATTTGTGAACTATACCTTCCCATCTAGAGTTCTCCAAATCTCCCTACATTTTTGAAAGCCGTTATCATCTTTCTTTTTATTGTCGGCTATAGAGTCATAAAAATATAATGATTCTGTGTTATCAGAATGGAAGTTGGTTTTATAGCCTCTCCAGAACGATTATATCAGACAGCACTGAGGAACTGTGATGGAATTTAAAGTTTTAAAGGGTAGGCTATGACAACTTGATCTTTTACTTTTTTTTAAAGTAAAGGCAGGTTTCTTAAAGGTATTTACTCCTTGGGTGCCCAGTTTTGCTTTAACCATTTCCCCTTTCTTTCTCTTCCTTCTTCCCTTCCTTCATTGCTTCCTTCCTTTTTTTCTTTCATTTCTCCTTCTTCTCTCTCCCTCTTTTCTTTCTTTCCCTTTTCCTCTCTCCCTCCCTCTCTCCCTCCCTCTCCCCTCTCTTCTGTGCTCCTGAGGATCAGCCTCAGTGCCCATACGCGCCAGGCAAATGGTCACCACTGAGCAACACCCTGGAGGGGACTTTCATAAGAAATCAAAAATTGCCCTGTGGAAGCTAGAACTCAGATTACTCAGATTGCTTTTTAAATTATCAAAAAGATGGCGTTTTCATGGGCATAATGAGAGTGTTTGTGTAAAACAACTCTGGAAGCGTGTTTCACTCTCTGCCCTTGTACACACTACCAGGCCAAGTCTGTATGGAAATTTCATCCTAGTACAGTAGCTCTTTTTCCAGATCTGTGGACTCTGCAGTCTTCCGGGGAGCTGAATGTTACGTCGAGGAGTACAGAGACAGTGAGTCACCAGGGTTTTAGAGAACAAGCCAACAACACGGGATCTTAAAGAAGAAAACAAAACAAACAAGCAAAAACACCCCTAGGAGAGCATATAGTGAATAACATAACAAAGAAGAGAAAATCTGACCATAAAAGAGTTCACGTCCAGGCCTTTAAATTGGCTGGATATTTGCTCCCTTATGTAAAAAACAGATGCTTATAGCAGGAAGGTAGCAAGCTAGTTGTTAGCAGGAAAGCAGAAAATGGGACCCAAATGTCCCATCTTATTACCTGACGACACGTTTTTCAGCACTAAAGCAGTTAACACACCAGACATCTGTGATGGTTCCCTGTGGCCACTATTACCAGTTACCGTGAATCTAGTGAGTCAAAGCAATGAAAGTGTATGCTTTCAGCTCTGGAGGCTGAAACAGTCAGGATCACTGAGCTAAAATCAAGGTCTGGGAAGAGGCGCTTCCCTTGAAGGCAGCCCCATTCCTTACCCTCCCCATGTCCAGTGGCTGCCACATCCTTTGGCTTGTACCACTCACCTTTCCCAGTACTGTCAAAACTCTGCTGGATCTTCACATTGCTGGTCCTTCCTGTGTCTGAAAACTTGGGACACTTCCCTCTGATAGGGACATTCTGATGACCTTAGGGACCACTTTCGAAACCCAGGGTAATCCCCGTGGCAAGATCTTTAACCTGATCACATCTACAAAGATCCTGTGCTCCTACTGACAGCCATGTCAGGCTGCAGAGTTTAGGACCTGATTATTTTTGGGGGCAGGGTATGTTCTGCTGAGCACTAATTACGAGTTAGATATTTAGCTATACGTTAGGACAGCAAGTCTGTTGGGAATGGACTTGTCAGCTTTTTATCTCACATCATATGAAGTATCTAAAATCACATGAACTATGCAAAAAGAACTACAGCGAATAGTCACCAGCTTTGCATGTCCAACACCTACCCACTCTTTTCTATGTGACAGAGAAAGGCAGTTACCTAAGCAGATGTTCTGCGTTGCACCACCATACACACAAAAGTATGCGTGGAAGCCTCAACAGCACGCGCCAGGCCGTGGTCCTTGCAGCAGGGAACACGGCAAGCACTGAAGTCAGTGGATGATGAATGACACAACACGGTCATCATCGCCTGCTCTAAGATGGCACTCCTGCCTTTAAGTCAGAATTAGGAGGGCAAAAATCACACTCGTTGATTTCTCCAGTAATTGCATTTTTTAAAATTCTAAATATGAGTAATGCTACACTTTCAGCAGCACATAAACCTGGCAGTATTTTGGATAAATAATTGGGGTTCAGGCAGGAAATCAATGAGGTTACTTGGTCTCATCAATTTTATGCTGCTTCTCAATTCTTTAAAAAAAAATCCACTCCAAAGTGGTTTTATGGGCACTAAGAAGACAGAAGCATATTATTTTTTCTAGTAACTACATGAAATGTTGTAGGTTAGTGCTGTGTTATTTTAAAAGAACACTGGTTTGCTTTTGAACACTTTCTGTAGTTTTTGCTACTATGATTTGTCATTTGTTCACATGTGCTTTTATTCCTACAAAAAATTTATCTCAAATTAATTTAAATTAACAAAAATTAACAATATTATAGCCCATTTCCCCAATGTCATCATTCATCAGGTCATATTATGGTGCTAAATCTTAACAGTATCCCCTGCAGTCTGAATGCTCTTTCCCCCAAAATTTATAGGCTGATATGCTGACCCCCAAGGTGACAGTGTTAGGAGGTGGGCACTGCAGGCTGAGGAGAAGGGGAGGGTGGAGTTTCCCTGGAGAGGCCAGCTCACCTACACACCAGACCAGGGGCCACACTGGCCCCTTGTACCACATAAAGTCTCAGCAAGGCAGCGCCATCTATAAACCAAGAGCCAGGCCCCCACCAGGCACTGAATGTGCAGGGACCTTGATCTTAGACCTTTCAGCCCTTAGAACTATGAGAAAGAAAATTCTGTCCTTTACAAGCTACCTAGTCTAAGGTATTTCGCTTCAGAAGCCCAAATGAACTAAGATATGTAATGTTTTTCAAACAGCGTACATCTAATCAGCAATCATTTAACAATTATCTGTGACACATTGCTCAGTTACAAGGACCAAAGCTAGAAAGTCAGGATAAGTTCACCCTCTCAAGGTTACTGGAATCAATGTGCGTTAGACTGGGTCAGCCTCCCATGGAAATAGAAGACACTGTGTCTGCAAGATCGGCAGAAAGGGCAGCACTGGCTGTCCAGGGAGACCTGGTCATGTAAATGGGGCCTTAGCGGCATCGCATCCCAATGCCCTTTCTCGTGTTTTCAGAGAAGGACAACACAAATTACTAGGCAAATGTCAGCCTGGGCTGCAGAAAAGGCTCCCTAATTCGTCAGGTTGTCTCCAAGATCGTGGAGGAGAGCACCGCTGGCTGACTCTCGGTGCTTCACGCCTGTGATGGAGGCAGCACCTTCTGACGACCTGAGCTCTCCCAGCAGCGCCCTGCTCTTGCTGCGCATTCCCTGAGCCTCCTCTGGTGTGCTTTTCTCCTCTGTGTAGATTGATGTCCTCCAAGGAAACACACCGAGCGGGCCAACCCGTGCATTCTGACTTGGGAAAGTCTCAGTTTCATGATCAATTCAAAATCAGCAATCTAAATGACTCCTGAGATTCCTGAGAGGATGGGGGAGCCACTCACAGAACTGGGGATGAGACCTTTGGGGACAGGGACCCATCACATTGAGGCAGGGCCATCTACAAAACTCCCAGTTATCTGCGCCTCCCTACGGATGTGCCCACTCATTTCCTGGAGGGACACAGGCTGAGTATCTGTGTGCCAGACATGTGATGGGAAGAGTCACAGCCAGAACTGTTGGCCTGATCCTCCCTCTCACGAAGGTCGGCAGGCAGTGGGAAAAGTCACTGCTTTTTAAAAGTACGAACTTAAATGCAAAGGATTTGGTGAGAGTGACCCAGGAAGGTGACAATCGAGGTTTATCAGGTGACGAAGAGAGGGTGAACGCAGACTGCTGCAGAAAGCTGTCAGGTGCACGTAGCTGACCTCTGCTGTTGAGCTGAGATCCAGGTTTTTGACTAAATTAGGGTGACTTTAAAGGAGCCGCTCATCTCCAAGAGGCCCGCAGGCCCCAACACCCCACAATCTTGAGGCCCACCTGTGCTGGCCACTCATTTCCCTGCCTCTGGGGCTGTACTAACTCAGTCTGTTTTGTCCAACTGACAAATGCCACAGACTGGATCATGAATAATGAGTGGCCTGGGAAGCCTGAGACTGAAGGGCTGGCGATTGGCCTCCTTATCACATCGTCCAAGGAGGGAGGCAAAGGAAGAAGGCGAGAAAGAAACAGGGAGCCAAACTTACACTGTTATAAGGAACGTGCTCTGAAGATGATGAATCCCTTTCTGTGACAGCACCATCAATCCACTCACACGCGTGGGCCCTGCAGACCCAGTCACCCCACTAGGTGCCATCTGCCAACACGTGGCACTAGGGACAGTGTCTCAACTCGGGCCACTCAGGCTGTAGGAGGCACTCATCTAATTTCTCTGAAGGAACGTATGGAGCAAGAGCACAGGAAGAAGGAATCGGAAGCCCTCCCTGGGCCGGGGGCCCATGAAAAGCATCATGGGAATGTCTGAGGCTCTCCCCCAGGAAACTGCACATATGTGCACATGAATACCACACTTTTGTCACAGAGAGATACACACAACCTCTAAAAGTCTTTTAAGGAACAGCTAAGAACCTCCAGAAAGTCAGGACTAAAGCCAAACGCAGAAGGAGGCCAGGACTGGAGGCGGGGTCACCAGTGGGAATGCCCCAAGGAAGAGAGGGGAGGTCACGACCTTCGCTGACAAGTACCTGTGATTCTTCTCTTTTCACACTGTCTGGCATTGCCTGGGGCTTGGTCACAATGCCGACAGGAGAAGAGAAGTGTTACACAACTTTATTAGTCCTCCTAAAGACACTCAAAAAAGCCTATATAGCCCGGATGTATTTACTGGGTTTCTAAAGACGCAAAACTTCGACTTCACGTGCTGCTGCTGCTGGGCAGAATTTCACCATGGAGGAGGAGCAGCCATGCTGAAGTTAAACATATGGTTGCTATTTCTGCAATCTGCCCTTGTCCAGGTCCATTCATGATGCCATTATCAAAGGAAAAACTTCCTCAGAATAACTAAATATACTTCCTTTTTCTCCAACTCTTTTCCTATCTCTAGTTCTCATTCCTTTTAAAAAACATAATACAAAGATTTTCTGCAGTTTCTCAAGAAATTGTGTCAGTCAATTTGCAGCCATCATACCGATGCCAAAAGCACAGAAACACAAGTAGCGGTAATGTTTCCCAAATGTCAGCCCCGTAAGCACCAAGATTCCCCAGAGAAAGTTGCCCTTCTGAGATTCCCAACACAGTTTAGGCGAAAGGTGCTCAAGAAAATGTATGTAATTCTATCTCGGCAGCAAAGCCAGCCCAAGTGAAAGGGCTCCTCACCTCGGAACACAGACAGCGACGCACAGGAGCGCCACACAACGAGCTCAGACTGCATGAGGACACAGGTGTGTGGGACTGCACCCTCAGGAGTGATCCAGGACATTAGACGTCTGCACCTCGTTATCTATCACACTGCATGCAACACTGCCGCAGGAGAAGCACCAGGCGAAGGAGGGTTGTGTGGCGCACAGTCCTCGGCTGAAAGACTCGCCAGGGAAGATGAGCAAAGAAACTGATCCCAAACTTCCACCAAAGTCTCTCCGTACTGAGGTGCAGATTTCTTTTCCATCACTATTGCAATTTTTTTGTGAGCAGGGGGAAAAAAAAACTTGAAATGGACCATCTGTCACTGGAGACTACACTAGAGAAATACATTTTCAGCAGAACGGGAGTTTTCAGAAGTGATTTCAAAGCCCTTGGCATGGAGCCTTGGAACCAGAAGTGTCTCACAGAGCATACTTGGTAGTGCAGCACAAAAGAACATGTCAGCAAAGCCCCAGCAACGGGAAGAGTACTGCGTCTCCAAGACACGGGACTTAGCATATATTTAATGTGGGGACTTTGAGGGGCAGGCAAGGTATTTTAAAAGCAGCATTCCAAAGTAAAATGCTTAGAAAACTGAGGCAGATACATCAAAGACCGAGAGCATTATGCAGCAAAGGAACTAGAGAAGAGAAAGTACATTCAGCAGGATGCTAAATGACCAACGTTTATGCAATATTATCAAATTCTTGATCATCGCAAGACAAAACAACTTAAGATTCATCTGTGTGCTTTGATAAGCACCATACATGAGACTACTGCAAACATTCATCTTCATCTTTTAAGGAAGTGGCTGCATGTATTAAGTAAACAAAACAATTTTGAAAAATGTACAAGAGGACAAAACTAAAACTGATCTGTGGAATCCAGGAGAGATGGTAGACTGATCACTACACTCTGATTTTAGAAGGTAGGATGGGTGATAGCCCTGAATACCATAAAGACAGAATAAGAGCCAGAGGAGAAAAGAAGAAGATGTTCATAGACAGGAATCAGACTCCTATGCTGACAGCTAAATTTTCCTTTGCAGAAGTGATTAAGAAAATCCCATTGTCTGAGTACACTTGGCCGGCTCTACAGAGGGCAGCAATCCCTTTGAAGTCCTCTCCAGTTGGAAGCCCAGCCTGCCTCAAGATCACCTGCAGGGTCCCAGATAACCGTATTGACAGGAGCCTGGGGGAGTGAAAATGAGCAGGCATGCTGCAGCCCCTGGAGGTCACATGTCCCCCGAGCGGCCCTCCCGAAGGAGTCCAACTCTGGTCCCGACAGATCAGCAGAGCTGGTCCGCACATCCCAACCAGTGCCATCCCAGGGCCGGTTCCCTGTGCTCATGCACTGGTCCAAACCTCAACACGCAGCTGCCAGGGCCTCTGTGTCCTGCTCACGTGGCTCTGCCCGGTCCAGTGTGGGGTTCTGCAGCAGGTGACCACTGGGCATATGGTGGCGAGGGAAAGAAGGGACAAAAAATCTATTTTATCACCACAGAACAGTGTTCTCCTTCTCCTTTTATTTCTTCTCACACTTAAACCATTTTTCTCCTATTACTAATACATAAAATACAAGCAGTGCCTCAAAAACTAACCACAGCCATGGGCAGTGCTGGCCTGGGACAGAGACACTCAGAGGTCACCAAGCCGCAGACAGAGCCTGAGTGGGAACCCAGCCTCTGACCTCTGCCCCCTCGCACACCACCCACTGCAACACCGCCCCAGGAAGATGCAGTGAGCTTCAAAGGACAGATCATGACTAAGAGTGGAAGGGCAAACACCTGGCTTAGCTTTGGGCTTTGTAGAGGAAGTAGTTACTTCAAATTTCAGCCTGTTGTCAATCCTCAAGGATGTCTTCCTTCACTCCCCAACTGAAACAACTCAGCTTCAAATAAAAAGTGAAGAGACTTCTTTCCCAAGGTTAAAACACAAAAGGAAAATAAAATGATATGGTTTTGCTGCTTTAAAAATATTCCAAAGGTCAGTAATATATTCTTCGAACACTACCAGAAAATTTAGCATGCAACTTTAAATCACCATTAAATCACGGCAGAGGGAGACTTCTTGACGCTGCTCCAGGGCAGTGCAGGCTGCGGGAAGATGAAGGAGGAGGAGGAGGGGATGAGGAAGAGGAGGAGGAGGAGGAGGAGGAGGAGGAGGAGGGGAGATATCCCCAGTCCTGGCTGCAGGTGAGACCGGCACCTGGGACAGCACCCCACTTCTGCAAAGGGCTGTTAGTGCCAAGTTCAAAACCTCCGGAAAAAAGATGATACTGAAGACAAGAGTTCTTGAGATACTTCCTCAAGGACTGTTTATAAAAATGCAAGAAAGAAAGCTTATTTTTTCAACAAGTTCCTGAGAAACCCAGCATCCCTCCTCGCCTCTCCAAGGGCAGCATCTTGAAAGGAGGAGCGCAGCGCCCTGACCCTCCTTCCCTGCCCTCTCGAACACCCATGTTGCTAACACTGAAGCCAAAACAACTATGCTTCTCCTAAACCGCATCACATGTTCTGAGAAAGAAGCCGTGCCCTGACATTCGAGGACCAAGGTCGCCAGTCGGTGGGATGTGTTTTGCTCCTATTAAGACCCAAAGGGGATTATTGAGGCAGGCGGGTCCTGCCCAGAAAGTCAGCTTTGCAGCAGCACAAGCCTCTGCCCCAGATGCCTGGCCTGAGGGTCTCTTCCTTCACCTTCCTATCAGGTAACAGAGCAGCAGGAAATGGACAATGAAGTCAAGGTCCGACCAAGACAGGTGGTACCGTGAAGACTGTCCACAGGGGCGGGCATGCGCAGCGTGCTTGCTTTTCATTCTGGATTTCAGGGAAGGAGGACGGGAGTTTCCAGAACCAGAAGAGACAAAACCAAGAGGAAAGTGTGTGGGAGCCACCCAAGGCCAGAGCATGGAAGGAGGGAATGATAAATTCCCTGAGCTCATCTGTGTTGCTCCTCCTCTAATTAGTTTCCTATTGATGCTACAACAAATTGCACAAATAAGAAACAAGACAATGTCATGTCCTAACACAATGGAATTTAGTCTCCTGATGTTCTGAAAAAGTCTGAAATGAGTCTTATGGGGCTGAAACTAAGAGGTCAGCAGGTCTGGGGACTCCTGGGGACAGTCTGTCCCTCCCCTTTGCAGCTTGTAGAGGCAGCAGCTGTCATGGAGTCAGAGCAGCACCACTCCACTCAGCTTCCAACATAGCTTCTTCTCCCTCCAGGAAGGACCCCAGTTTACTAGTCACTTTCCCAGCTCCAAGGCACAATACCCAACACCCACAAAGTAAAAGAGAAAAGACTTAATTTGACTCCCGATTTCAGAGGATTCGGTCCATTGTTAGCTGGTTGCAAGGCAGGAATATCATGGCAAAAGCACCTGGAAAAACAAAGATGCTTCGTTAGTAGTGGCCAGAAAGCAGAACAGGGGAACAATGTGTGAGAGAAAGGCCAGGGCTATGTGTAATTCTCAAGATTGGCCTTCTGTGACCCACCTGGAATGCCCAAGACATGTTCTTTACTGATCTGATGGGTGTTTCTTAATCCAACCAGGTTGACATATCAGATTAAGGGTCACAGCTGGTGATGACACGGGAGCTGCCTGATAGCCCAAGGACAATCTTGGGCCTCCAGATTCTCAAAGGGATCACCTCTGCAAAGTCCCCCTCTCTGATGCCCTCCTGGGTCTTCCCAACTTTGAGTCCAGTCAAAGCCTGAGGGGAATCTTGCTGCATCTTGGGGAGGTCACAGGGCACAGACTCCAGTAAAGAGGGCACAGGTGGGGCTGTAGGGTGCCAGCAGAAGCCACCCAGCCTGTCTCTTTGCTCTGCATCATCCATCATAATGCTAGGTAAATCTTTAGCCACTGAGCAAGCCCAACGCAGGTGACAGGTGCTCCTGCACCATCCCAGAGCATTCCAGTCCGCAGCAGGGCTCCACCTTCAAGACACGAGGATGGAAAGTGAAGGAGGCTCTATAGTTCAGAGTGTTGGTCTTGGTTTTCAATTCAATTCCATTTCATCAGGGAAAGCAATGACATAATTGTTTATACACAGTGTAAAACTTTAGAGTGTTAAGTTAAGTATGGTTTCCACAGAGGCCTCACATCATTTTAATAATCACTGCATTCCTAAAGGTTACATATGGACTTGGATTGAGTCTGCATCATTTTGGTTGACAACTTGAAATACACCTTGTCCAAGGTATTTTCAAAATTTTTGAGTACAATGATTTTTACATGTGTGGAGTTGAAACAGATGTTTAGTGTCTCTAGATTAAAAATTGATATGGTTTGTATCTGGATGTCCCCCTAAAGCCTCATGTGGTCATGGGGGATGGGATTTTCAGAGGCAGCTGAATCTAGAGCTTGTAATTGGTTCATTGTCTAGTGCTGGGATTGGGAGTGTGAGCACCACACCCACCTTAGGGCAGGTTCACTGCATACAGTATAAGGGGGATAAAGAGCCTTGCTCCTCCCTTAGGGCAGGTACCCTGCATACAGTATAAGGGGGATAAAAAGCCTTGCTCCTCCCTTTGGCTCTTGTTGCTTTGGGTGCCTTTCATCACCATTACCCTTCTGCCACACCACCCTGCCTTGAAGCCAGCTGATTATGGACTGAAACCTCTACAAACTGTGAGCTAAATAAACCTTTCCTCCATTAATTTTGGGTGTCAGGTATTTTGTCTCATCAAAAAGAAAAGTAACTAAGACAAAAAGGAACAAATGGCTCAAAAATAATTCGTTGAAATAAAGCACAGAATTAGTAAGAAGACTGAATCATAAAATTCAGAGTCACAAATGTATTGTTGTATGGTCCTGCTCGGCTGCTACACAATATACCACAGACCAGGTGGATGAGATACCAGAAATTCTTTTTATCACAGATTTGGAGGCTGGAAGGCCAAGGTCAAGGCATCATCAGAGTTGGTTTCCTGGGCGGTATGCATCCTGGGCTTGCACATGGCTGCTTCTATTAACATTCCAGCACAAAGACCCACTTGTATTCTGTAGCATAATACTACCAAGTGGGTAATTAAAAATGAATATGGTATATTTCTTTCAGTTTTGGAGTCTGGGAAGTCCAAGAATGAAAGGCCCACAGCTAATAAGGTCTTTTCTTTTGGGCCATCCATGCCATAAGGCAGAATAGCAGGGGATAGACATGGATGAGAGAGAGAGAGGGGGACAGAGAATGAGAGTGTTGAACTTGGCACATTAACCAACCCATTCTCTAATTAATGAGCCCACTCTGGCACGGAAGGCCACGTCTCAACATAAAGCCCTCAAGAACGCATCAACTTTTAAAGTCCCCACCTCTCAGCCCTGATGCAGGGGACAATATGTTTCTCATACATGGACTTTGGGAGCCATATTCAAACCCTAGTACCTCCATGAAGGCCCTGTCTCTGTAACTCCTGCTGTAGTCACATGAAGGATTGCAGCATATGAATTTTCGGGTTAGTTCCCAGCCATTATGTATGGAACTTCCATGGGAGCATAGAATTTAGAATTCAGTGGGTTGGAAGCACTTCATGCAGAAGCATGATTTATGTTTCAAACAGTTTGCAAAGAAAAAGAAGGAGGAAGAGGAGCAGGAGGAGGAGGAGGAGGAGAGAATTTTTAAACAAATACAACTGTAGGGATTTGAAAATAGGACTTCGATGGGTCAATGATACCTTTGCCCACAACTCCCCATGGATTGAAAGCTGTGAATTTTTTCTAAGGAGTCAAATGAAGCCTCAAAACTGCTCAGATTGTTTTCTAAGAAAGTACAGCGAACTCTCTGATAAACAAGTTGCTTATTTTCCAGGAAAAAGTAAGAAATGAGATTCACCATCCATAATTATCCTTCCATCTAAAAGAGGCTAAGAAGAAACCAAATACAAGCATAACAATGTTTCCTAAAGCATCTTTGTAAACCACTGCTCCAGTGTGGACTGAGCCTGAGGACGACACATTGGGGCCAGGTCAGGCCAAGCCTGTATCAGGCGTTCCCTCCCTGTGACCCTGAAAGTTCAAACACCCATCAAGCTGTTGAGTCCAGTGTGCACTTGTTGATTTATTGTCTCAGACTCAACGTTTTCTTGACTAGGAAAACGTGCTAAAATTTCCAGGGCCATGTTTGATGAAACATCCTAAACTCCATCACAGAGCCACCAAACTATTGCTGCCATCCTGACAACCTATGATTGTAAGGATTTTTTCTTGTATGAAAAAAAAAATGAAAGCTGCTGGATACTCATAGGACCTCGGTCATCCTCCAGCCCAAACACAAACATTGCAGGGAGACTAGAATTCCTATCAGCCCTTTCAAAATGTGCAACAATATAAGAATTATCTTGTTTTTCTTTTACTACACAGATATGTGTAGTAAACAAAAATGAATAGCAGTATAAATAAATAATGGTGTTTCCATTTGCACCAACTCTTAGTAGAGATAAAACTAACCTATGGTGATACCATGCAAAATAATAGTTATTTCACAGGGGAAGAGAATAATACTCAAAAGGGACAGGAAGAAGACTTTGGGGGTTCTAGAAATTTTTATACTTTGGTCTGAGAGGTGAGGTCTTAACTGCCTATATTTGTAAAAATTCATTGAACTTTCCACTTAAAAATTGTACATGTACTACCATGATAGCTCAATAAAAAATAAGAAATATAAGAAAATACACACATGTGCTGTACCTGGAAAAATAGGACCATTTTTGCTTCAAATGATATTTTCTTTTTACTTTAAAAAGGCGATGATTCTTTTTCATTGTTTTACAGACCACCAATCCTGATAGTTTGAGAAGCACCACTCAAAATACAAACACAGTTTTCAATTAATTAGCAAATACCCTTTTCAGTCTTTTTCCTGTCTCACGCACACTCATGTGAGTCCCTTCAAGTCCTGAGCAACCTCGTTTCGCTGTACAGCTTCACCACTTGTTGAAGATGAAACAGCTCTTAACAAAGGGACCAGCCGGGTGCCCTTGTTAGGAAATCAGTATGTTATACGGTGTCTAAGATGCATTTCGTCCAAACATGAAGAGTTAGAGAAAAAAGAGAAAACCCCTTTAAGAAAAATCTGGTGAGTGTTGAAAACAGGTAACTTCCAAACCAAACACTGTCATACTTCGAAGCTTTTCAAGGAGAGACGGCGGCTACTCCACTCCCTCACGCAGGAGCCAGCGCCCTGAAATTTCTGACGAACCAACCGTGTGAAGGGATGCAAAGAAGGGCATCTGCCACCCACAAATAAAAATAAACGGCCCGCGCTAGAGGCAGCGTCAGGGTCACATCTGTCACGAGGATTCAGGGCCCCTGCGGGACCACAGGAAAAGCAGACCCCGTGGCCAGCTGCACTTGGTACCTCAGAGCTGCAGCAGGATTGAGGTGCCGACCTTCACCCCTCAGACCAGCCATGTGGCCACCCAAGGGCGCGGAGCCAGACCAGGGACTCTGCAGCTCCGGTGACCTCCGAGAGGCTGACAGCACCGCGCCGGCTGCTCCAGCACCCACCGCGGACCGGAGGTGCTCACCGCAGGGCCCCTGACTGCAAAGCCTCGCCACAGCCACCTGTGCATGGCTGCTGGGGCAGGAAGCGGCGCTGGGGGTCTGCTCGCCATGTAGGGCTGCGGGCACGGAGCGACGTCACGCTGGCTCACTTTCTTTTCTTCTTTCTTTCTTTCTTTCTTTTTCCTTCCTTCTTTCCATCCTTCTTTTATTTCGATACTAGGCATTGAACCCAGGGCCTTCCTTGCTGAGCTACATCCACAGCCCTTTTTCATTTATTTTATTTTGAGACAGTGTATCACTAAGTTATTAAATTGCCCAGGCTTATGGTCCTCCTGCCTCAGCCTCCCAGAGTGCTGGGATTGCAGGTAGGTGGGCCCACCCCGGTCCTTTCTGCCACCTGTTTTTTCATTCGGCTGGGGTTACTAGCACATACCACAGTTATCTGTGGAGACTTCCCCCAGTGGTCACTCTGTCCAGTGTACCCGTGTCCCTGGTCCTCTCAGGCTGCGATCACCCAACACCACAGACTGAGCTTGCTCCCCATGGCGCTGCAGACCCGCAGCCCAAGGGCAAAGCTTTGGCAGATCCGGGGAGTGGCTTGCAGCTGCCCCCCTCACCATATCTTCGCGTGGTGGAGAACAGAGTGGGAGAAGGGACTGTGCCCAGCCGTGGCTCCTGGACTGCCCAGGCCTGCCAGCCCGTTCTTTCTGATTCTTTCCACTTTTTAGCCATTATTTTCTCTTAAGAAAACTTGTTCCATTAAAAGTTCTGGCTCAGGTTGGTGAACCTCTTCAGCTTCTGTGGGTCCCAAGGAGCCCGCATTGCTGATTTCACCTGTTTGCCATTATGAGTCTGCTTTGTGTTGCTGGGACAAAACACCAGGCATACACAGCTCAATGCAGGAAGGACTGATCTTGGTTTACTGTTTCAGACAGCTCAGTCCATGGTCAGCTGGATCCAAAGCAGGAACAGCCCAGCAGAAGAGCACAGTGAAGGAAAGTGCTCCGCTCATGGCAGCTGGGAAGCAGAGACAGAATGAAAGAGCCACAGGCGGGGCCAGGGCCGGATGTCAGCCCCCAGTCCCAGACACACAGATGTGTGCTCACTTACCAGCTTGAAGCCATTCAAGATGGCGGTCGAGAAGGGCCAGCACGTCCATCTCCGCATCACAACGCCGCCCACAGCCTTCTTGCTTTCTGCCCTCACTGCTGGTGGAACACTGGGAATGAGGTGCACCCAGACTCCTCAAGCCCAGCCCTGGCCCCCAGGGAGACTTGGGGTCCTGCAGCCCAGGCCCAGGTGTCCATGGGATGAATGACATTCCAGTCTCAAACACAGACTTCTCAGAGCTGTGCAAACCAAAACCTCAGTCTAATCACAACTGTTCCCAGGTCTGTGATCCAACTTCCTGTCTCGGAGAAGAAGCCTTAGAATAACACTGAGGAGAATCCAACTGTTCAAAGGACAAACTGGTACTGAAGAGAATTTAATGCTCCTATGCCCACTTGACCAAAGAGATAGATATTAGTGTGAAGACATTCGGCGTGAGGAGGACATTTGGGTGTCACGTGCTCAGTGTGGACAGCGCTTCAGGAATGACATCACTCCTGGACCACAGCTCCTCAACGATCTCTCTGTAGAAAAGTGACATAGAAGAATTTGGAAGAACTGAGGGACTTTTTATTTGTACATAATTATGGGGTGAGGTATGTTGCTTCAATACCTATATATCTTGGATAATATTTAAGAGAGAGTAAATATATCTATTCCCACAGATACTTATTATCTCTTCATGGTGAAGACAAAGCCCTTTATTCTCGTTCCGCTGAAGCATTTAGTTCATTATCGTTATCTGTGGCACACCAGAATTCACTCCTGCCGTGCTCCTGCAAGGCCACCACCGATCAGCCTCTCGCCGTCCCTTACCTGCTCTGCTCAGCCCCTGGTAACCACTTCTACTTAAAGGATTTGAGCTTTAAAGTAAAATTTCCATTACAAAAGTCCATGTTCCACTAGGGTTCAAATCCATGTCTTTGAAGATGCGCAGCTCATTAGGTATTTCAATCATGTTCCACCATTCCTTGCATTGTCTTCTCCTCAGCACATCAATTTTTTTCTCTAATTATATTGATTTTAGCAAATTGTGGTATTTCTCTGAGCTGATTTTCAAATATGAACAGCAAAAGCTTTCAATGAGAGAGAAAAACAAGTGCGTCGTGCACCCTAAGATGCATTATTCCTTCCAACTTCCTGCAGGAGGAACACAGGCATTGCAAGGAAAGTGAAAACCGCTGATGAAATGATGGGTTCTGAAAAGTAAACAGCCACTTCAATTCCCGCAATCATCGTTAGACCTTTTAAGTGTTCATTTTTCTTCCTGCCTCAGAACTAGGTAGAAATCAAGGGTTGAATCTATATTTACAATTTCAAGTTTATGTCTCAGAGGGCGATCAGGTGACAAATCAAAAACTAAGTGGTGTTTTAAAATCAAGCTATCGAGTACTTTCATCAGCCTGCGAGAGTGGCCGACACACCCCTCCGGGATGCCCACTCCTGCGCACAGCAGCGCACACCCTGTGTGCACCTCGCTGCTGTCACCCACTCCCACCTGCACCCGGCGCTTGACTGCGTGTGAGCCGTGACTCTCCAGCTGGGCCTTCGTCCGGGCTGCAGACCCATCTTCTCCCTGTCAGGACCCTGCAGCCCCTTTCCAGGTCTTTCATTTGTCCATTCATTCATTCATTCGTTCATTCATTCATTTTAAAGCATGCAGCAAACATGGAGCAGGAAACCTGCCCCTAGGCTCCGAGCTGTGACAGCGGAGGGAACAGGCACGGCTGCGCCCCTGATCTGAGTCCACGCTGTTCTTTTCTGACCCATTTGGTTTCTACCAGCCACATCCCTGTTCTGCTGCAGCAGCTTTGGAAACTGGCGACATGGGCTCTCTTCCTATGTCCTGGCAGTGGCCAAAGACCAAGCCACTGCCCCTCAAGGACACCATGCTCCTGGCTCCCTTTCATGTTATCACCACCACCGGGAGTGCCTTGCTGGTGTCCTGCTTGAGTGCCCAGGTGACCTCGGTGTCAGGCTGATCATTGCCCGAGGGAAAAGCTCTCCGACTGCTCATCCTCTGCACACAAGTCCTGTGAGGCTTTGACCCGCTCCTCCGTGTTGGATGAAAGTGGGCCATTTTGTACCTGGGAGAGGGTGGGTGGGGTGACACAAACACACCACCTTGCCTCGAAATGAGCCCTATTTGTCCTGCTCAGAGCAGCCCAAGGCAGGACCTCTGCTGCAGCCGAGCCTCCAACACATGCTGGGCAGCAGGCACCAGCCCTAATGCTTCCACAGACGCTGAGCCCTCTCTAAATTCACACTCAGACTGCGGGCCTGGCCTCACAGGAGAAGTCGCAAGTGCATCCCGTACATGACCCAGCAGTGCTTGCTGCTGGGAGGTGGGGGTGTTAGAGAGTCCCCGTCACTCCGTGAGTAATAGAGAATTCTGCGGTGTGCGGCACATCTGACTGCTCTGACCTGCTCTACGTGATAAAGCCTAACTTCCTTTAGGATCAGGAGACACAGCGTATTCCAGGACCCAGAGGAGTGCATATCAGCCCTGAAGATGGTGTCAAGCAGTCTTGTGAGTGGGCTTGTGTGTGCATTAACCAAATTTTCCTCCTCAATATCTTTCCCACTTTTCTTCTGCCTTCTTCAGAGCTGGAAAAACTAAAATATAATCATAGAGAATGTGAATGTGCTAAGTTTCCCTCCCTTTTGGTGTCAAGTTCAGAAAACTATTACATAAAACATATGAAAGCTAATCAGACACAATTTTATACTAGAGGATTTTTGCATGAATTAAAATGTCTTATAGAAAGCACAGTGTTGGAAAGGAATATTGACTGATTTCCTTACAAACTATCTTCTTCTCTCAAATGATTATATTAGGACTCAACTAGTTATCTTTCCATTGCTGGATAGCAGATCTGACACCCACAACTCACAGGAGAGGTTTAATCCAGCTCAGAGTTTCAGAGGGCTCAGTTTATGGTTAGGTAGCTCCAAGGCAGAAACATCATGGCAGAGCAAAGCTGCTCAGAGGATGGCACCAGGAAACAGCAGGGGGAACAGTGCCAGAAAAGAAGGGGCCAGGGACAAGATGCACTATATAAACTCACACCTCCAACCCACCCAGACACACCTGGAAGTGTGCTCCACCAATTTTCTGGTGATTCCTACAGCACTCGAGTTGGCACAGCCAAGACGAACCATCACATGGACACTGCTACACTTGGTTGCCACCTCATCCACTTCTTTATTACCTGAAAAACTGGTAGGAATTATTGCCAGTGGTGTACAGTGAGCCTTTGCAATAATATGCTGCCTCACCTGGGGATTTAGCTCAGCAGCATAAGTGCCTGCCTAGCATGCGTGAGGTCATGAGTTCAATCCCCAGTACCAAACAATTAAATAAATAAATAATACCTGCCCAGTCATGGTATTACCCAACACTACCAACACCCGCAGAACTAAGAAGAGTACAATTAGTTGGGAAGACCATAGTTGGATTGCCTTCAAATAACTATCACATACTGAGTCAGTGAAGTTTATCTTTGCAAACACGTTGAGAACACAGACCAACACTAGGTCTGCCTCGGCAGCAGCACTCTGCAATGATCTCACTGCACTGTGGCCCTCCACGCACACAGAAGCCAGAGAGTTTGTTCTCCTGCGTATGCAGCTGTGCACTGAATCCATGGTGGAATTCCACATGAGCTCCTGATCCTCAGCAAACTCTTTTGGTCCCAGTTTCCCTGCCAATTATTGAATCAAGATAACACAGCAAACCTCCAAAAGGATTCTCCACTTTCATAGAGGCCAAATTGTGCCAAGAAGTAATGTTAACCAGAGAAAAGGAGAGAGTATGATCAGCCTCTTATAAAGTGCTATCAGTGGTGACTGTCAAGTCCTGAGTTCAATTCCAGGTACCAAAAATGAAAAATGCTATTGGAATCTCATTGTGCTGGAAAGGGAAGCGGTAGTGACGTCCAGCGCTCTCGCACCAGTGAACACTGAGATCAGACAGCAAAAACCTCATGTATGATTCTGAAATGAGAACTGCCGTAGGAGCCCTAAACATTACTAGTTTGTTACATTTCTTATGATTAAAATGCAGTAAAACAATTCATTGCCCAAGAACAAATGAACTCAAATAAGAGACAAAACAAAATAGAAAATGCCGGGAGGGAAACAAGCTTCCCCCAGCCCCTGATGCTGAGGCACTTAATTAACTCTGTTCTTTAAAAAATAAGAAAATCATCTAAAAAATGAAACATGCCCAGAAGTCTTCAGAGTGATGCTCCCAGCAACCGACGCACTGTGCTGAAATAGTCTTCCTCCTCCTGCAGGGAACTCTGCCAGTGGAAGACGTTTAATGTATTCCACATTGGTTTCCAGGGGGGAAAAAACATTGATAAGCCTTGCTCTGTATGTATACACAGTTATTCCTTATATATTGATCTATTCAAAAAAATTTTAACTGCTTTCAAAACCACATGCAAAAACCAGACTGAGAACTACAGATGTCAAAATCCCATGAGCATTTGGGTTAGGAATCTGAAGCAAAATGTGTTGTGATAGTTCGGGTCAAGAACGGCACCCAAAGCCCATGTCAATCAGACTTTTCCCCAGCTGCGTGCTGCTTGGAGGTGGCAGAACATTGAAGAGGAGGTGGAAACATTTTTGTGACCCCAGCAAGGATTGTGGGAGTCTGGTCTCCTCCTGGTGGGCCTCCCGGCCTGAAGATGGGTTTCCGCCGTGCACTGCGGCCTCACCCTAACGGGGCCACCCAGTCATGGATGGGAACCTCCAATCTGTGAACCAGAACAAACCGCTTTCTCTTTCTGAGTTGGTTATCTCAGGAACTTGATACAGTGACCGAAAGCTGACTAACACATGCGTGAATCAGCCAGAGCGAGCAGCGGCAAAATCCGTGGAGAGGGTGGCAGCAGGAAAGCGCATTCTTCATCAGAGAAGATTCAGGGACAAAGCAAATTTAAGGGAAGGCAGTGCAGAAAAGAATCACACCTCTGTGTATTGTGTCAGCCCACAGACACCAATTTGTAACTTCCCAGACACATTGAAAAGATGAATTTTTACCCCAAAAGGATAATGTTTGTGTGTGAACAAATATTTTAGCACATGTAGAATGGCAATAGATTCCAGTTTTAGATGATAAATAATAGGGTTACATAAATATTCAATATGACGTTTACTGTTTGGTAAAAACTGGGTATTTCAACAAACAAAAATCTTCCCTAATAAAATTTTACATGTTTTCTTTATTATGTGTCTAATTGCACTTCTACTTGTAAAAGGCAGGTGATAAGCAGATTTTGTTTAAATACACAGTTAAATTAAGAAGAAAATATAAGTACTAATAGAAACACAAACTGATAACTATTTCTAATTCGGTAAACTGGTACATTGAGCCCGCACAATTCGTGACGGGAAAGTGTCCCCTCTCATCTTGTCTCGAGTGGTCCCGTTGGCTTTTGTTCACCTGGGGCTGTTCTCTCACCCAGCCTGGCCGGTGAGACGGGCCTGCCCTCTGCTGAGTCTGAACTGCATTCCCAGAGCACCTGGCCCACGAGTAAATCAAAGCACCGGGGAAGGGGTCGTGGTCCCTCCACACATCCTCGCACCGGAGACTGCTAGGGTTTGGCTTCTGTCAAGGCTGAAGAGGGAGAGTTGAACACCTAGCTGAAGACTCCAAGCTCCTGGATCTGAAGAGGACCAGGTCCGTGTGCCAGTGGGTCTGCCAGGAGGCATCAGCCACCTCTTTCTTCTGGGGCCTCTTTGGAGCTCCCTGGGGCACCCTTCCCTGCAGTTCTCATTTAGTGCTGACGCAAGTCTCAGGTCATCTCCAGATCTCAAGCATCCTCCCGACTTTCACCCCTTGCCACTGAGGGCTCTCTGCTAAGCAACATGAAATTTCTGAGCCTTTCCAAGGAAGTGCACACAGAGATCAACCGCTGGGTCCACAGAGACTCTCACCAGGCCCTAGCCTGGCAGGAGGGAGGTACCGAGCAAGTTCTTGTCACCAGTCACCGATTGCATTATCAGAAGCACCCCAAACTGTGAGCCTCCCTCATCTCTCTTGGTCCTGCAGTTTATGTAGCACAGCTACTTGTAGGACATCCACTTTTGATACACTGGGACCAGCTATTTTCTGGGCTCCTGATCTCCCCAGGGCCCACTGTTCCGATGTTGCTATGCTGTTTATATATTGCTACATAACAACTTACCTCAAAAGTTCATCTCTTTAAGCAACAAACATTCATTAGCTCACGCTTTCTGGGGTCATGAATTGAAATAGAGATTCTTGCAAAAATTCAGATGAGCTTGGCAAAAAAGTCTTCTTTTGTAAGGGGCTCAGGAGATTCCAAGTAATAAACTGAACACAGAAGTGTCTTTTTGTATGTTTTGTCAGTAAACCTGGAAAATTTTATTAGTATGCCTGGAGACCTAAACACTTTGGAGACCAGTGTTCTTATAGGAAAATGCATTCTGTACCTTAAAAATTAACATATTAACTTATAACTTAAAAATTAAATTAACTCTAGATATGTGATTCTGCAGAACTTCAGTAGGAATTTAAATATATATGGAAGCCATAAGGTTACCACGAATCAAAACTGCTAAAAACTACTGGGAAACAATCACACAAAAATTCCCAGTTGTATTTGGTGTTTCTCAGTTCACAGGAAAGAGTGGCAGGGAAGGGAGGAGAGGTTGTGCTTCTGCCACGCAGCCCTCCAAGCGCCATCCCAGGGGGCAAATTAGCCTCGCCTTGCTATCCACACAAGGTTCATCTGCCAAGATGCTCAAAATGAGGTGATGTTCATTCACTCAGCATCTGGGGTATGCTAGCATTTCATCACTGGTTTGAGTAAGATTGAATTGAAATACAAGTGTCTATTATTTGATATATTTTATTTTACTATGTGTATTTCAGGAGTTATAAATAATAGGTTGAAATGTTTTATAATGTATATATGAATTAATATCTGTGTTGGGTACACATTCTAGAATACCTTACCATCCTAGCAAGTATTTGGAAGTGTCCATCACATGGCATCCTGCATCCCATCCCCAGACGCCGACAGGCCCCTATGTCTGTACACAGTTGTCTCCTGGTATCTGTTATGGTTTGTGTCTGGATGTCCCCCCAAAGCCTCATGCAGTCATGGGGGTGGGCTTCTAGAGTTTGTGATTGATTCATGGTGCAGTGTTGGGATTATGGGTATGAGTGCTACACCCACTCTAGGGTGGGCGTGGCCTACATATAGTATAAGGGACAGAAAGAGTGTTCTCTGCATGCTCTTCCCTTCTTGCTCTTGCTGCTTTTGCTGTCTTCTGCCACCTTGAAGCATTGTCCCTGTGCCACGCCACTCTGCCTTAAAGTCAACTGAGTAAGGACTGAAACCTCCACAAGCTGCCAGCTAACTAAACCTTTCCTTCTTTGATTCTGGGCATCAGATATTTTGTCTCAGCAATGAGAGAAAAGCAACCCCACAGTATCCAGGCAGAGTGGTCCCAAGGCCCCCCAGGGGTTCCTCACTGTGCACATTTGTAGCCCTTATATAAATGGTGTGCAGTGCTAGTGTGTAACTATGCACAGCCTCCCAGGCACTTTAAATCATTGCCAGAGCACTCAGAACACCTAACACATGAATGCCGTGTGGAGAGCTGCCATAGCCCTTGTTCAGGGAAATGAACAAGCAAGGGGAGCGCACTGCATTCCATGCAGATACATTCTTCACCTACTTCTGAACTGCAATGTGAATCCTCAGATACAGAAGCAACCAATGCCTGCCGCCTCAAAGAACGAGAGAACAACATCAGGGAAACAAAGCACAGGGAAACTACCAAGCCAGGCCAAGCACAGTGCACAGTGTTAAAAAAATAAAGAGCGCCTCCACCCCGCCTGCCAAGGGAGTGGTGGGGTCACGCCGCTGCTCCTTCCACCTGCAACACTCCCGCACTAGTTTCCCTCCATGCTTTCGTGTTCTGTTTATTTTCAGTTTAATGTCTGTCATTCTGGCTTGTAGCCCAAGTCATTTTGCTTAGCTGAGGATTAGCTCATCCTTGTGGTGTGTGCCAGGGACCAATGATAAATCCATATAAATTTTGCAAGAAACCGCCTTTTTCCATGCATCATATTTTCACAGGAATGATTCTCCCCTCAGCCATCCCAAACTGCAGGGCGTCTTTGTCCAGCACGCCCCTTTCCTGAGAGCACTGCCTCTAGAAAACTTGCCATTTTAATCTCCTTCTTTGCCCCTTTGAGATATAAATCTTTTTCTAGACTGTGGGCAGTTTTACAACCCAGGACTGCATTTCTCCAGGACCTGAAAAGCCATCTTTTGAAATCTCCTCACCCAGAAAGGGAGGGAGGGCAGGAGTCAGTGGGAAGGCAAGAGTCTAACTGGAGTATATGTCAGTCAACAAACAGATGGGCCAGTCATGCTGGCCAGCCTCCCCACTGCTATCGTTTCAATACCTTCTCCTAGCCTATCCCATTGCTTGAAACTCACTTCTCTTGTAATAGAATTGAGTTCTATCTTTTCCTCTATTGTAATTGTCTGTTCTCAAATTGCAATAATCTTGAATCAAGTCTGCCTTCCCTATTTAATTCCTCCTGGTGTCTTTTTATTTTAACAATCGAAGGAAATCCAGATGTGAGGAAATAGCTAGAAATAACCGCAGGTGGCTGTGCCCTGACGCTGCAGTCACAGGAAGTCAGCGTCCCCCACCTTGCATCAGCATGAGAGCACCACGGCCACACTTGCTTGGTCCAATGCTCCATTCCAAGTCACTTTTCACAACATCTAAAATTCTCATCGCTGTTCATGCCAACTCCTTTGGGAAACAGATGAGCTCATGTTAAATCTCTATCTAGTTTATTTTCAAGCTGCAGTATGGACCAAACATCTTAATTCTTCTTGTCAGTAAAACCACACCACACATCACCAGAGGGGAGACCAGTTGGCGTACTCCTACCAACAGCTTAGATAAAGAAACAAGAAGGAAGTGTATAAAATCATAACAAGGGAATGGGGTAAATAGAAAATAACAGAGAAAAACCCAGGGGAAGATAACCCAGGAAAAGGAAATAGTTATATAAAGAGATAAGGCGAAGGGTAGAAAATTAGTCTCCCTTCCCAATCTCCCTCCAAATACATCACCTTTGACAGACAAAAAAAGGATATGCTAGAGAAAACCTTCCTCAAGAACTTTGCATCTCCAGAACACATTGCTGTATTGCAGAGAGCAGGAAGGTAAAAAGAAAAATAGGAGAGGCAGCCATTTCTGCAATGGCCTGGGAAGCAGGGACGAGGTCAGAGCCAGAAAGCAAGGTGCCTTGCTGCCCTCCGAGGCTTCCTCTGTGTCCTGCACACCCACAGGTCATGGGGCTGTGCACAGAAATTCTTCCTTCTGATGTTTTCTCAGCACTTTCAATTACATAAGGTGTACTTTCTCCAAGTCAAGCTCTTGTTGATTATAAAATACAGTGCTTGCTGATGATAAATAAAACTCTTAATCTAGGCATAGCGTGAGGCACAACCTGACCCCCTAGTGACTTCAAGAGCCCTGGAGAATCCCTTTAATTCCCAGCGCTCTGCAGTGGGAGAGAGGACCCTTCTGTGCAGACAGAGCGCCGCGGCTTTCCCACTTTCAAGCTCGTCCCCAGGGCACCTCTGAAAACGTCCACAGCTCTTCAGGGTTAGGTTCATTGTCATCTTAAAATGCATCTGTTACATAGAGATTCCCAACTCAAGGCATAATGAAAAACTCAATTCAATTTAAGAGTAAATGAACAAAACTCCCCCAAAAGATGGGTTGGAATGATAGGCTCAGTACAGGAATAAAAGGAGATTGAAAATGGTCCCAAGAGGTGAGAAAGATTAAAAGCAAGGAAGTTTAGCTTCAAGAGATCTGCAAACCCAGACAACGCTTTGGGAAAGAATTTCCCCAGAACTGTGACTTCTGTGGTTCCGACTGGGACCCCGGGCTCATGCCAACCTTGAGTGTCACCGTGGGGAAAAGGTGAGTTCTCGGGTTGCTATAGCAACTTCCTTTTCAGCCCTGGCCTCTCTTTTCCCTCCATTGATCTTCTGTGAGTCACTTATCTCTCCTCTTTATCAAGTACTAACTCCTCTTCAATTATTTTTTAAATTGGAGCTGAAGTCCCAGCTGTATTGTTAGGGGTTCCATACACATTAGTAAAATAAAATCACTTCCTGTCATAAACCACTGGCTCACCGCGATGAGCTTTATTAAAGAGCTAGCATGGAAAGCTCATTTTAATTGAAGTTAACATCTGTGTGCATGCACATGTGTGTGTGTGTGTGTGTGTGTGTGTGTGTGTGTGTGTGTTACAGTGTCAAAGAGGAGAATTCCAGCTGAACGGCCCGTTCATGTGAACAGCCGTGCCCTCCACAGTTCTCCTAAGCTCAATTTCAAAGTCTCTGCCAATCCATCCTTCCACACTTATTTCCTCATGGATTTCGGGAGTAAGAAGGAGGAGCTAGGGCATCAGTTCAGGAGTAGGGGTTCACACTGAACCCCTTCCTGTCTCAGTTTCCCGTTCTGTACAGGGGTCCTTGTCTCTCTCCCACAATGGTGTGACCATCCAAATAGATGCTGACGTGACACTGCTTCACTGACACCAGCAGTGATTACATCATCTAGATGTTCTCTGTGCCTGTCAGACTCACCTCAGAGAAGTTGGCCACTCCCAGCGGGCAGTGCCTGGAGTCCAGGGAGGGGATCTGGGGAGCCAGCCCCTGCCCTCCTGGAGTGTGGCCCTTATGAAGTGCCCTGGGGCTAGGATTTTTTCTCCATACTTTCTAATTGGCTTCAAAAGCTACTGAAGAGGCAGCTACTGACAGTAAATTGAAATCGCCTTCATTTCCTTCTTTTCCATGCCTTGTTTACCCCAAACCTAAATTTAGTTTTTGTTCAACATTTTCAGAATATTTTTTTTCAATTATGTCAAGTGGAAAAAATGTAGAAAAAGAAGCATGGTACGATGCTTGAGCTCTTCTGATGCTTTAATTTCCATAACACTGTGTGTATGTACTCTGTGTGTGTGTGTGTGTATGTGTACATGTGTATGCGTGTCTGGAGGAATTTGATAACATTTTGGTTAGCTTTAAGGCTTTTTAACACAGCCATAAAGAGATGGCTTGGGATTTGTTAAGAACTTTACCTACATCTGCTTAATTTCAAGTTTTGGGTCCTAAGTCAGTTCTGGACCGACAGACACTCCCTGCACACCTGCTTGGGCCCCCCGCTTTCTTTCCCTATTTCTGCCTCTGTGAAAAGGTTGATGGAATCTCCCTGCCTTGGTACCCAAAGTTGTGTGTGGGTTAAATGAACTCCTTGTGGAGACATCTTTGTTTCAGTGGTAGCAGTGCTGGTGGTGGTAAGTTTCTGTTTTTCTCGGTCTTTCCCCTTTAATTTCTTAAGAACCTCAGATCCAGAGACTGTGAGGTATTCAGCCCTTTGGCAAGAATCACCCTGCAGCTGTTCACAATCTTAATAATCAGACATCAATGGGCTCAGCTACAAGTAGCTACAAGGCTCGGGGCAGAATGGAAGATTTAAACACATTTCTTAGCCTGTGGCTTCACCCCGTAAAAGAAGGCAAAAGACACGATGACGGTCACTCTTGCCACATAGCAGATAAAACTCACTTGAAATCAGGACTGCAGAAGAAGAGAAAAGCATTCCCTCTGGTGGGCTCCTTCCCACGCTATTCAGTTCCAAAGCAGAAAATTAAACCTTTCAGAAACTGAACATGGTTTACGGAGAGCAGAGGCCTCGGACACTTCATTCACTGAAGATGTGCAAGCCAGGGAAGTCTCTCTGCAGGGCTGTGCAGCCGCCCATCCAGGCGGCAGCTGGCTTTGCGTGCTGCCCAAGGGCTCCGTCTCTGCAGAGAGCTTCACTCAGGACGGCCCACGTGGCTCTGAGGCCGAGCTTCCCACTGTGGAGGAGTGGGGAGGGGGAGAGATCTGTGCATCTGACTTCTTCATGTCCAAAGGATCTGTGATCCACGCACAAAAGCACTTTCGGCCGCGGTACAGCATTTCTCTGAGGTTCCCAGGGCCACCCAGAGGTGCGTGTGCTTCTGCGGATCAGCCTTCTGCCCTCAGTGTTGCATGTGTTGCTTGTGCTACCGTAACAGGGCAGCTTACATAGGCTCAGTGTCTCAGCCCCTGAGGCCGCAAATCCAGAGACAACGTGTGCGCCAGACTGGTCTCCCCTGCACCCGTCTGCACGGTTGTAGAAGGCCTGGTGGCCCCGCAGCCTCGGGTTGCCTTTCCCGAGCACAGACGTCACACTTGGACACAGGCAGGCTCCAGGGAGCTGGAGCCAGGACCTCAGGCAGGGCGCGGGGAGACACTGCCCGCCCACGGCAGTGAGGCAGTGCGGCTCACCTGGCAGCATCGGGCTGAGGCTCTGCTCAGAGGCTATGGGGGCGGGGACCTCCTGGGCTGAGGAGGCTGGGCATCCAGGGTGTCTGTCGATGGGAGCCAGTGCTATCACTCTGAGACATTTTTCATGCTACCATGAAAACCGCAGAAAGATGAGAGGGGCATTATCCATTCAGAGGTTTCCAGTGAGCAACCCAAAAGCTTAATGAGGGAAATAAAATGATCATTAAAAGTACAGGCAGACTCAAGAGCACACTTAACTAAGTTCTTATAAACAGGGGCAGAGAACTCTGGGTAATTATTATGTGGACTTGGGTGAATCGCTATCTTTCTTTATAAAAGTTTAATATCTACTTGCAAATGGATGTGATGAATATATTATCTATCACAAGTATATTAATAAGTAGAAAGAACAGCCATTTCTCCAAAATGCTTTTTTTAAAAACTCTGTATAACTTGATAGCTACTGGTGCTTTTCTTGTCAATTTTAGGGTCTTCTGAAGAATGGATAGAGACAGAGAAACCTGAAGCAAACTCCAATAAAAGGCCAAGGCATCCTTGTCCTGAGAGACATGCCACGTGGTCCTTTGGGACCGTGCTCTGCCATCCTCACTCCAGATTCTCAGCGTCTTTCTCCCCAAGGTGTCACCTCTGGGCTCTTTTGGAGTCCAGCTGAGGCCAGACTTGTCTGTGAAATACTTGGTCCACGATTCTCCCCTTCTCTGTTCAGTTCTGTGCTGCCATGGGAACTTGCGCTGTGGGTCTCCAGCTTACTTCCTGGTCTTATTGCTTAAGTAGTAGATTTGTCCCTCACAAGGGGCAAAAGCGGAGGACTTCAGAGAGGGCACTGGGTGGATCTGTACCTAAATTGAGAAAAACCTGAGATCCTGAGAAGTTAGGAGACTTGGTTAGGGTCATGTGGCCAGATGGCAATGAGACCAGGACAAGAACCCAGATTTCTGAAGCCCGAGTCAGGGTCCTGCCCACCCCCACCCCCACCCCCACCAGAGCAGGTGTCCTGCCTCTCACGCCCATCCGTCCACCTCTGCACAGGGACAGTCAGCTCAGTCCCTGACAAGCTAACCAGCTGCGGAAACAGGACAGCAAGGAGCTTCCCACCCTCGGCCGTCTTAGGCCTCCTCGCTGCTAAGGGACCCTTTTGGCACTTCCTGTCCCTGCCAGTGTCTGCATCCGGTCACAGACAGTCCCCGAGATCACCAGGGACCCAGTCAGGTAAGTCTGATTCACATCTAACTAAAACATCATCTTGCAGCTCTGAGCTGCTGCTCAAAGGAAAGGTAGTAAGAAGTGAGCACTATTACCCAGGCCTGAGCACAGAAATGCGTCAGTTTTCCTGTACCTTTCCAACAGCATCACTGGAAGAGAGACCGGCTGGTGGTGTGTTTCAGTCGGTTCATGTCACACACTTCTCTCTGGCAATTTGAGGCCTGAGCAAGCAGGAAAACATATTTGTTTCCAGACAGGTTTCCACTGGCTACCTGGAGAGGCAACCTTGCCGAGGTCTGGTCGTGAATCTAATTTGTGCCCTCGGTGGAGCAAGTCTGTTGATAAGCATGGCAATGAAAATCCTGCACACATCAGTAGGAAAGCAGATGTCTGTCCCAATCTCTTACAGCGGGAACCAGGAGTAAAAGCAACAGGAAAAATTTTAAAAAATAACTCCTCTAACATCAACAGCATCCTCGATGTGTCGGAGACTGGGCTTTGGTGAATTCTTTTGGTGGGTTTATTTCACCCCTGATCTTGTCTATATTTCTGCCCTTAATTTCCCTGAACCTATCAACAAGTGAACTGTATCAGTCCTGCCAGGGTGTCTCCAGCACTGGGTTAGAATCTCAGTTGTTGCCTAATTCCAAGCAGGTAAACTGAGTCCCACATGCAAGGCCACGTGTGTCAAAGCAGGTACTATTTGGAGTGGAAGCTCAGCTCTGCCACTGCATGTGTCGTCATGACAACCACTGGAGCCTTTTGATCTCCACCTGTATAAAAAAAGCAGCACCACCTATCTTGGGCTTTTAAGAAGGTTGCATGGAGCACAAGGAGAGGCCCATAGAACAGTGCCAGGTGCACAGTGATTCACAAACCTGTAGCTGTAGATGTTAGAGACAGCAATAAAACTCTTCGGGCCTTTGTTCCTGACCCCTGCCTGCCGTGCCATCACCTTGCTCAGCTGTCACCTGTGTTATTGCTGACTCAGAATCATGGACAGGTGTCCAGGTCCATGGTCCTCTGAGCACCTACTGAAAGGTTTTCTGTTATGGAAAAGTAAGTCTTTGGTGCCAAGGCAGATAATAAATGGTTTAAAAAAAACTGTTAAGTATGCACTGAGCTGAGTAGCAGGGCTTCCCTGTATACCAGGCACTGAGACTTCCACCACAAGGTAGAAGCCACACCCAGGACATCAGACATCGAGCGGTTCAACCACTGAGGTGTGCAAGATAAATAAGAACCCAAGGCTTTTGGAAGACAAGAGCTATACTGTGCATCTCTGGGCATGAACATACACATTTAAACCCAAAACTGATGCCTAGATAGTGGATGGGGAGTGGGTGTAAGTGAAAGAGTGAATTAAGTAGTGAAATGAAGTAAGTACGACAGTAATTCCCCGCACTGCCCAGCACACGCTGCGGTTGTTGAGGGAGATTCAGAGAGGAGACTGCACTGCCCAGAGCACCAGCGTGGTGAGCCTGGGAGAGAGAGGCTGGACTCTGCTGATGGGGATGCAGCACCCACCAAGGCACCAGCTGAGAAAGAGAGCTCAGCGCTCAGGACTGGGAGGTCCCTTCGCCCTGTGCCTCTGCCATGGCGGAGTCTTTGGGAACCCTGTGGAGTCTTTGGGAACCTTTGGAAAAGGTGAGGGGTGTGAGTGCACCCCCAGAGACTCTGAAATGTGCACTTGGCAAGCACTCAGACAGTTCCCCAGGCGTGCCCATTAGCAGGCAGCATCTCGGAGCCAGTGAGGGAGGACACGGGGCACCAGACATTCTGAGAATCCTGCAGGGGGCACTGGGCATGGGCTGCCACCAAGCATCTGAAGGTGGGAGAAGCCCTGGGTGGGCCAGGATTGGGTCAGAGCACACAGACTTGCAGAGAAGAGATCCCCGCTGGGGTGGCCCAGCACGGCACTGGGAAACACCCTCAAAACAGACCCTTTGAACACAGTCTTGGCTGCCACACATGGGGGCACACTACCTACTTAGAGCCTAACCTTTCTGAGCCTGCCCACAAGTGACGGTCAGCCTCATGTCCTGTACTGTGGACACCGGCAGATTGAAACTCAAGACAGGAAATGGAAAGACCTCCCTCCTGAAACTGAGGAAGGAACTAGAAAATGGAAATACCACAAGCCAGTTTGAGCTTACCCGGACCTGTGCAAACCATGCAGGAAGAGAGAACGAGGCAGTCCACCCTTCCCGGGAGTTGGCCGAAGCCATGCTGGGTCTGGGAGGACTGCAGCAAGAAGCCTGTTCACCCTTCCTGTGAGCCATGAAAGCCACGCTGGTCCCAGGAAGAGCGACAAGCCAACTTGCCCTTCCCACACACAGGCTGAGAATCAAGAATACCGTACTACCCCACCCGGTAAGTAACTGGGTGATTCAGAGGACAGGCTGAGTTGATAGCAACTGAGGTACAAAAACAACTAAATGCTTGTACTGTTCGACTGACTTTGCAGGCCTAAAGCCAGTAGTCTGAGCATCTACTAAGAGAATAACAGTATGCAAAACAACAAATATGGGAGATTTTCTTCTGTCTTGTTTTTGAAATCCAATATTGTTCTCACTGTTTGTTTTGTCCCAATTTATTGTTTTGTTTTTTTCAATGTTCTGTTTTAATTGGTTTTATCATTTTGTTTTATTCAATGTTCTGCTTTGTTTTATCTGATTTTACTAAGTCTCATGGTATGGACAACTGTTTTGAAGATAACAAGATCTATTATGGTAACCATTGTTGATTTCCTATTATCCTGTTTTGAAGTTGTGTACCACATTCAATTTTATTTTGACTGACTTTATTCTGTTTTATTTTGTTAGGTTTTATTCTCTTTAAAACAAAAACAGAAAAAAAAAAGAAAATGGAGATACCTTCCTTTCTCATGGATCAATTAGAACTAATATTGTTAAAATAATCATATTACCAAAAGCACTATACAGATTCAATTCAACCCCAATTAAAATACCAGCATTCTCCCCAGAACTAGAAAAAAAAAACAATAAAAAAATTAATATAGAAATAAAAAAAGCCCAGAATAGGCAAAGCAGTCTTGAAGGAAAAGCCACACTGGAGACATTATAATATCTGATTTCAAATTATAGTACAAAGCCATGGTAGAAAAAGCAAGATGGTCCTGGCACAAAAACAGACACAGAGACAAATGGAATAGAATGGAAGGCACAGAAACAAACTCAGTGACCACAGTCATCTGACATTTGCAAAAAGACGAAAAATATACACCAGAGAAAAGACACGCTCTTTAACCAGCAGTGCTGAGGACACTGGAAATCCATATGCAGAACATTGAGATGAGAACCTGATCTCTCTCTCTGTATTAAAACAAAATCAAAATGGATCTAAGAGCTAGATATAAGAATAGAAGTTTGAAATTGCTGGAAGAGAACATAAGGGAATACTTAAGCAATCAGTGTGGGCAAAAACTTCCTAAATAGGCCCCAAATAGTGCAGGAAATAATGCAAAGAATAAGCAAAGAGAATCGCATCGAAGTACAAAGCTTCTGGCTAAAAAAGGAAGCAACAAAGCGAAGACACAGCCCACAAAATGGGAGAAACTCTCCATCAGCTGCCCGTCTTCTAAGGGATTAATATCTTATTATATCCTGAATATGTAAGGAACTCAAAAAATGTAAAGCACACACACACACACACACACACACACACACACAGACCAATCGACAAATGGGCAAATGAATTGAACAGAGAAATCTCAAAGAAGATGTATGCATGGCCAAAATGTTCGATAACTTTAGCCATTAAAGAAATGAAAATCAAAACCACACTGAGATTCTATCTCACCCCAACTAGAATGGCTACCATCAAGAATACAAAAGCAATAAATGCAAGAACGTGGGTGGAAAGGAGAATTCCTACACTGTTGGTGGGAATATAAATTAATGCCACCATTACAGAACTCAGTATGGTTATTCCTCAAAAAACGAAAACTGGATATACCCTTTGATCCAGCCACACTCTGGCATATTCCTGAGAGAACTGAAGGTAGTACACTATAGAGATACGCAAGTACCCGTGTTTTTAGCAGGGTAATTCATAACTGCTGAGGTGAGATGCCCATCGACAGATGAATGGATGAAGAAACTGTGTAAACACACATTGCAGCATTATTCAGCCACTGAGAAAAAACATCACAGGGTATGGGGGCACACACTTGGGTGACACTGGAGGGCTGAGGCACGAGGGTCTCAAGTTCAAGCCTAGCCTGGGCAATTCAGTTACCCAGCAAGACCCTATTGCAAAATTAAAAACTAAAAAGTAGGCTGGGGATGCAGCTCAGAGAAAGGTGCTGGGTTCAATCTCCAGTACCACAAGAGAAAAGAAGAGGGGAAGGAAGAGAAAATCATGTCAATAGCAAGAAAATTGATAGGGCTGGAGACCATCATGTTAGTGAAATAAATCATTCTCAGAACATTAAATGCCACGTTTTCTCTTACATAAACAATCTAAAAGTAAAAGTACATTCAGGAAGAAAGAAAAGGAGCAGGGGAAGAAGGGAGAAAACGAGCAAAATGCAGGTGATAGCAAGCAGAACCTGTTCCCGCGTGCCCCGGTACATTGGAACAAACCTCACCACCCTGTGTCACTAACGCACACTCAGGATCCGCCCTGGTCTAGACTCAGCAACGTCCACGGTGCACACGAGGCTCCACCACGGGGCTTTCTGCCAAATCACTTTGGATCTTTGAGAGGTGCCATCGCCTGTGCGGAAGGACCTGTCGGCGTGAGGATGCACTTTGCGGCTTAGTAATAAGCACACGCCCCGGAGGGGTGGGGCGATCGTTCTCGCTAACAGGGAAGCGCAGAGGGGAACCTGAATGTGTGCTCCGGAGGAATCCGCCTGACTGCCCGCATTCACGGATGACCTCAGGAGGGAGGCTCTGTCTCCACTGCATCTGAAAGAAACATCTCCATTAGTTAGTTAAGTGACCGTCCCCTTCCCAAAACTCTTACGCAGAGCCAGACTCGAAGCCGCTTCCAATCACCCTTTCCCCTCAATGCATAGGAACCCCATAAAGCTGGCGAGTTTTGGTTCTTTTCTTTGGCTGTTTTTACTGTGACCGTCTCAGATGAGAGAAACTAATCGTTGCAATTCTATAGTGAGTTTTGTGATGGATTTTCTGTTACTAATAAAATTTGTCGTCAAGCTACTTTGGCAGCTGTTTTCATGAAAGGTCAGCCAGAAAGTGGCTGCTACTGGCAGGAAGCGCAGTTCCCTCCAGCACGGTTCAGGCGCTGCCACCTGGTGGCCAGAAGGTGTCCCTGCACCGGAGAGGGGTCTGCGTGCGCCTGGGCGTGGACATCTGTGTAACTGGGTGTCCTATCAAAAAACCGATAGGGCCATGAGTTTAGCTCAGTGGCTTAAGTGCCTGCCTGGCAGGCGCGAAGTTGTGAGTTTGATCCCCAGTATCCCCCCAAAAAAATGCTCATCAAAAAAGCGGGCAAAGGAGACTGAGCGCTCAGTGCTGGGGAGATGGCATCGTGGACACCACCTCTGTCCTCCCGCACACTTGGTTCTCAGTGTACACAGCTGTCTACTCCCTGTGGTCCCCGGTGAGGACCTGCTGGGTGAATCTGATTAATTGATCTGCCGCCTTGTCCTGCCCTGAGAGGCGATGTCGCACCACCTGACTTAGCAGGAAGCTTTGTCGGAGTGTTTTCCATGCAGATTGACAAATAGCAGTTCGTGCCTTTCCTGACGCTCTTTTCTCCAGGCTTGAAATCACACTAGGACTCTGCATATCCTGGACAGGACACGAAAGAGAGAATATAGAACTCTCTCCTTTCAGTGCTAGTGGCGGCACATTCTCCGGTGTTTATTCCATTTCCTCCCCAGGAGACACCTTAATCTGCCCGCCAGAAATCAGCCGGTCAAATTCTAGTTGTTAAGCCGCACACTTTGCCCCGCACCGCAGAGTCCAGAGTAAGAGATTCCGCGCTGCTGCCGCGCCAGCCATCTGAAGTGTCTCCCCACTTCCATCCCAGCACACGCATGCGCTCGGCTCATGGGTGAGGAAATCCTGGGGGCCAGGCTGGGCAGGTGAGGCCGGAGCCGAGGACACACTCTGCGTGCTCTCTGAGTCCTGCTCAGGGCAGAGTGAGCTGGGACGGAGACAGGAGACTCCGGAGTGTCCAGGAGCACTGCACCCCCGGAGTTGGGGAGGTAGAGGGGGATGGGTCGAGCTGAGAAGGACATCAGTGGACGCCACCAATGAAAGGCCAGACCCCTGCGAGAGGGCAGCCTCGGCCTTGGGTTTACCTCACGGGTGGCCCAGTGGCAACTGTCCAAAGTGCACACTGTCTATGAAGGAAGAGTGGAAAATAAGTTCACTGGAGGCGGGACTCAGACTTTAGAAGGCCTTAAATATTGATGGGATTGGAAATAGTCTTCAAGGCTGTTTACCCAGCTGTGAAATGAAGGGCAGCTTTTTTCATGTTTTCCTATTTAAGAAGGAAAGCAAAGACCCCCTGCAACCACCGTGTGTAAAGTTATGAAAATGAATTTTAGTGAACCTCATCAGCAACTGCATCCACAATGGCCACTGTAACACATTATCTGATGTTATTGCTGTAGATCAGTAACTGGTGGTCAACTTAAACATCAGCTGAACTGTGTCAGCGTGGTGCCGAGCGTGCATGGCCCATCTGAAAACTGTTGCCAGCATACAAAGAAGACCTGGAGGGGAAGAGTAGTGTTGTGGGTTCTCCTAAGTGTTGTTGTTGTTTGGAGCCATTGGTTCTCCTGGAGGAGCTTGTCACACTGATTTCCCTGATATAAACTCAGCTGTTCTCATCAGAGGAGCTCGGGACCCTGTCATTGAGAATGGTGGTGGTTCACTTTGCGGGACCTCTGGTCCTTACTTTGAGCATCACTTCCTGGCTCCGGAGGGGAAGATGTGTGCTGTTTAATCCCCAGGAGAAGCGTGTCATGCTGGCTTCCTAATATGAACTTGGCTGTTCTCATCATCAGAGGAGCTCGGGATCTCATTGCCCCTGAGGATGGCTGTGGTAGTTTTCGGGGGAGCCCTGGTCCTTATTTTGAGTATCGCTTCTTGGCTCCAGTACTGAACCTTCAACTTACTGGCACAGTTCCTCCACCCCACTAGCACAGAATTTCTAGCTTC
>RJWM01011519.1:0-59524 GCA_004363535.1 Dasyprocta punctata
TTGAACCCTAGTGGTAAGTTGGAATTTCAGAAACAATGTTTTAGCTCTTAAGTACACATACACCTTATATGAATTTCTTCAAAGCACTTTCCATGTTCTTTGGTTTCCTTCTCCCTGGTTTCAAGGTTGGGCCTCACTGACCTATGGATGTGAACAGAGCGCCCACTACGCAGAGGCCCACACGCTTGCCCAGGTTTGCCTGTTTCTCGTATGCTGTGGGAGGTGTCACCATGTAGAGAATGAAATTAGAACACAAAGTTTCAGAAGGTGAGAAAAAAGTCACCTTTTGTTTATTGATTCATGAACTCTAGAATATGACCTGTAATGAGCAGAAAAAATAAAACTTCGATGATTCAAATCAGTGTCGTGGGATAGATTTTTAAACATTACATTAACATGTAGAATAAGCAATAAACAGGACAGGGTTGGGTATATTGAGAGGAATAAATATTTCTTTGAGGAGATCCAAAAAAATAACCAATGAGTTTCAATTGGGTGCAACTAATCTATAATTCAGTGACTACTTGAATACTAGTCCTTTTATGAATACTAGTCCTTTTACAGAATTCTATGGCAAAAATATTTCCAAAATATTTCCCTCCATTAGATCTTAAGTATTCTCCCAAAAATACCCTTCCGGTTAAGGTAAAGAACATTGTTTTCAAAAACTTTACTGTGGTATAGTATTTTTTGATCTAGAGGAGGATAAATGTACTACCTGGAATTTTTAAAAAATTTATTCTGTAGCTTCTGAATTTGTTTATCTTCTATGGCCATACCACCCTGAATGTGCCTGATCTCATCTGCTTTAGTTTACCTCATTAATTAGTGGCCACTGGAAATCTCATACAGAAAAACTTTAAAAGACAACTTACACTGCAGAAGAATTCCCTGGGGACTGCAGCATCTTGGGGTGTCGGACCTGGCACAGGAGTGAGGACGAGCTCAGCCTCAGTAGCTTGGGAACTTTAAACATTCTTATTTCTCATGAGGGAGCCATGTAAATAAAAGTTGTTTTGCCAGAGGTTTAGCTCAGTAGTATAAGCACCTGCCTGGCAGGCACAAGGTTGTTAGTTTGATCCCCAGTACCAAAAAAAAAAAAAAAAAAAAAGAGAGAGAGAGAGAGAGAGAGAAGATGCTCTTAGAAAAAGGTGCATATAGGTGAATGCATAATTAGGCAAATGTGGTTGAGGAAACTCATATTAAAGAAAAATGTCTAAAAATTTTCTACCAAAGTTTACATTTTTGTCTAGAAAAATACTAAAAGTTTGCAAGTTAACTGTAGGAGTGTCATGAGCTAATTAATCCAAACAGTAAAAATTTGAGTGAAATAATAATGGTTTCTACCATCTTTTAAGATTTTTCAGATAATTTTAATTCAATTCAACAAATAGTAAATATTTCTTTATTATAATCTATCACTGATTTTGATTTCATGGCAAGACCTATTACCTGACCTCAACATTTTATAAACCCCTTGGAATGAAAATATATGTGCACAATAAATTAAATGAGATTTCATGGTCAGAAAGAATGATACAGACAGTAAATTTTATAAGAGGTCAGAGGAATGAGAGTTCAGTGCGGGTTGCATGAATTCAGAGGTGGGCAAGGGTGTTGGGTGGCTCAGAAATGATGACTAAAACAGTCTCTTCAAACACAAGGTTTGAGCTGAGGAATCCTGAAGAAAGTTTGGAGAGGTAAAGTTGTGTGGGACGAAGGAATACTGTGGGTTTTGGGGTAAGTGCCTAGCATAAGAAATATGCTTTAGAAAGATTAATTGGAAAGGATTAGAAAAAGGCAGACTGCCTCGGAGGCTGCTGCAGTGGCCAGGAGCTGGCCTCCGTTTCTCATCTGTCCGTCACTTTTCCCCAGCACTGTCCACATAGATTTACAGAATCCACCCGTCTCCGGTTCTGTTCCTGTCCCCGTACCCATGCCATGGGCTCATGGTTCACTGCAAAGAACAGGATTTTAAGGTATTCTTTGACTTAATTCCTGAGTCCACCCCTGATGTGTAATTAACCTTCCCCAGTCCTCTTCAGTACCTGGAATTAGGGTGGTGAGGTCACTGAACTGGAACTGTATCGAACGGAATGAGCAGGAAGCTCAGCTGCATAGTTAGTGTTCTCTGTACTGGCAATTTATAACATCAGGACTAGGTCATACAGCAAACATCAAAACTAACTTACAAATCCTATGTCTTAATATGTCTCATATTATTTATCAAAATACATAAAACCTATTGAATTTAATTTTGTGGGATATCCAAATGGATTTGGCTGACCAATATTGGAAATCAAAAGAAACTAGGATTCAGAAGAAATTTTAAAGCTATGTGCAGGAAAATTTAGTAACCAATTAGGGATAAAAAGATGGGCTTGAGTTAAAATTGACCCTGCAAATCAATGCTTCTATCTTTCTTCCTTGCTCAGGTAACAGAACTCGAGAAATAGCATTCCAGACTTGATGTAGTACCACTTTTCAAACCATTGGAAACTCATAGTCTTTATTTCTACTATGCTAATCCTGGCTATTTAACTTAAAAAAACTTTTATTATATAACCTTGTACTTATGTGTCAGAATTCATTTTTGAAAATAATAAGAAATTTTACTAAGATACTTCATTGAAATTTTTTGTCATTTAGAGGATAACTCAGCATGTGCGTTATATAGATTTGTTATATATAACGTTTATACTATGCAAATCTGAAAACACTCTTGGCCATTCAAAGTCTTTTCACTTTTGATTGTGTTCTGTAATGTACACACATATTTTAAATTTTGATATCATACTATTTATTTTTCTGTTTTTATTTGTGCTTTTGGTGTCTAGGTCAAAAAATCACTCTTGGATCCAACGTTATGATGCTTTTCTCTATGCTTTCTTCTGTTTTATTGTTTTTAGCACATTTTGGGTCTTCAATTCATTTTTCTTACTTTTTGCATATTTCACAAGGTAATAGTACAATTTAACTCTTTGTGTACCAATGTTCACCTTCCCAGCATCATTTTTTTTTAAAAATACTATCTTTTCCCTTTGAAATTATCCCAGCATCCTTATTGAAAATCACTTAATCACATATATGAAGGTTTATTTCTGTGACCTATATTCTATAGCCTATATGTCTATATAGTTTAGGAAGTGTGACATACCTAACTTTATTGTGTTCAAGACTATCTTGACTTTTCAACATACTTTGACATTTTATATGAATTCTAGAATAGATTTTTCTATCTTTTCAAAATGCATCATTGGATTTTTGATAGACATTGTATGAAATATAGATCATTTTGTATAGAACTGTCATATTAATAAGATTGTCTTCCCATCTATGAACATAGGATTGCTTCACATTTTATAGTATATTTAATGGTTTTTTAGTAACTTTTACACTTTAAAATAAAAATATTTGGTCTTCTGAGTCATATGTGTTCAATGGGTTTTAGTCTTTTTGGTACTCATTTAAATTAAATTCTTAAACTCTAATTAAATGAGTATTCAGAAGCTTTGAAATCCTTTATGTCTGTGCTCCTTCTGACTTTCCACTTTTACCAGACTCTATGCTTATCTTGAATTCAGTATTTATATCTGAAAAAACAATCTCTTAATTTGCATTAACAACACACCCCTCAATTTTGAAATTTATTTTTTAAATCCTGACATTATGCTTACCATTTCTTCATGGTAACACAAGTCCATTTCATTGTTTTGCTAGTAGTGACAGATTCTATCATGCAGATAATATATTTTTTGAGTTGCTAACAAGTTTCTTTTTTTTTGTAAAAAGAATTTTTTTTTTATTTGATGAGTTTCTATATTTGTCACATATAACGTGATGGTTTAAAATATGCATACACTCGGGAGCTGGGGATACACTCAGCAATGCAGGTGCCTGCCTGGCAAGTGTGAGGTCATGAGTTTCATTTCCAGTACCAAAAATAAATAAATAAATAAAATATGCATACACTATGAAAAAGCTAAATCAAGCTAATTAACATTTGCATTACCTAACACTATTTTTAATGTGGTGATAACACTTAAAATCTCCTCTTAACAATTTTCAGGAATATGACACATCCTTAATTACACTGATTATATGGTACAATAAATCTCTTGAACTCATTTTTGCTATGTAACTAAAATTTTGTATCTTTTTATCAGCAGCTGTGCACCCCTCTGGCCACCTAGTAACCACTGCTCTCTCCAGTTCTCTGAGATTCCACACAGAAGTGAGATTATGCTTCCCATAGTGGGTTTATTTCTCTTCACACCAGGTCCTCTCAGTTCATTCATGTTGCTGCAAGATTTTCTTTTTCAAGAATGAATAATATTCCATTGTGCATATGTACCAAATTTTCTTTACCTGTTTACCAACTGTAGATATTTATATTGATTTCATAGCTTAGCATTTGTGATGCTGAAGTAAATAAGGAACAACTAATATCTTTTTTATGTGTTGGTCTTATTTCCTTTTTACCCTGCCTTTTTACCCAGTGACGGCATTGCTAAGTTACATTGTCCATTATTAAGTTTTTGAGGAGATTCCACACTGCTTTGCATGATGGCTGCAGCACTAATTTACATTTGTATCAACAGGGAGCAAGGTTTCTGTTTTCTACACATCCTCACAAGAATTTCCCCTTTTTGTTTGACACTGGTTCTCACTGTGTATTCCAGGCTGGCTCTTGAACTCACTATGTAGCCCAGGCTGGCCTCGAACTTGCTGTGGCCTTCCTACCTCAGCCTCCCGAGTACTGGGATTGCAGGCATGTGCCCCCACACCTGGTTTCATTTTCTGATGACAGTCATTGCAACATGCGTGGTTTTACTTTTTGTCTCTATGATGATTAGTGATGTTTTTCTTTTACCTGTTGGCCATTTCTGTCTTTTTTTTGAGAAATGTCTACTTAGGTCCTTTGCCCATATTTTGGTAAACTGGGTTATTTCTTTCCTTATTATTGAGCTGTTTGAGCTCCTTAAATATTTTGAATATTGATCCCTTGTCAGATGTACACTTTGCACATATTTCCCCTCATTCTGTGAGTTGTTATCTTGTTTATCTGGGTTTACAGAAGGTTGTCAGTATCATGTAATTCTATTTATTTTTTGTTTTGTTGCCTATGATTAAATATAGCAAAACAAAACAAAACAAAACAACACTACTTAGACTAATGTGATAGGGTTTTCTCCTGTTTTCTTTAGTAGATTTACTGTTTCAAGTTTTACTTTTAAACTCTAATCCATTGTGAATTGATTCAGCTAGATGATTTCATGCAAACATTTAAATTCATTTTTCTTGGTATAGCTATTCTATTTTCCCAACATTATTTAATGAGGAGATTATCTGTTCCTTATTGTGATTTCCATAATTTTATGTTAATTTTTCTCCTAATAGTTAAACTTATTCCAAAGATTCGTTCTTATACACTGAGTTCTCACTCTGTATCAAGCACCGCTCAAAATAATTACAATGGGTGGACTCTTGTCATCTCCAAAGTCCAGGTCTGAAAGAATCCCAGAATGTAAAACTGCACAGAAACAGTGACTCTGGACGTGTATGGAAGTTAAGAATCGGGAGGTGAGACCGCCCCAGACGGAGGGTCAGCCCTGGGTCCAGAGGCGGCTTTCTTTACCGGTGGAAGAGGGATGCAGAGATGTGGGGGACAGCACCTTGCTATGGTGGGGGCAGAGCTGCGCACCTGCGCGCTCACAGCCTCGGCTTCCCGGCCAGGGGAAAGGGAGGTCTGAGAGCCTCAGAGGCCCTGATGAAACCTATCTCGCTATTCTGTCGCTGACACTTGTGCCCAATATTATGTGAGAACACATCCCTCTTGGTTTTGGTGACCTCGCTTGCTTTATGTGTTGGAGTAGGCAGAAGACACCAACACATCATTTTAAAAGTATTAATTATCTTACCTTTGATAGCTATTATATGGAATAAATGCTACTTTTCTCTAGTTTTATAGATGAAAAAAAGGAGAAAAGGTCTCAATTTACAGAAAGTCATACAGAACAAAGAGGTGGATGCAGGTGACAACTGCAAGTTACTGGGAGATGCTGGTCCCTCCCTGGTGACCGAGCTTGGTCATCGTGGGCGCTTGAAGGAGTGGGGTCACCTGACGTTCTAGGATTGACTCAGAAATGTTGCTCAGTAGTTACTTTCTACTTTCTACATGTTGGAAAATGGGCCACTAACCATATGTCCATGTGCTCAAGACTATTTCCATAAGGTTGCATAAAAGAAGCTGCTTTTCTAGCACTCAGATTTAAACCTGGTCACTGTGATGGAGTGGAAGTTTACTGCAGCACATTTGGATTGTACATATTTAGACATCGCCTTTTACAGAGGACTAAGGAATCCAAAACACTAAAACAAATGCAAAAGTCCTTTAGGCAGGAAGTATCAAAGCAGTCAAAGCTGGTTTTCATTGTTCAAACAATCATTGTACAGTACTGGAACATTTCTCAGTGGCACGTTACATGTGTCCTTTTATTTATGTGATGGGAAAGCACAGGGGGTTCAGCCCACTTAGTAAATCCAGATTCTGGCACAGAAACAGACAAGAGCAAAATGATTTATTTCAACATGTACTTTGTCTAATTATCTGTCAATAAACTCTTCCTCATTCCTCAAAACTCATCTATCCTTCAGACGTTTACTTTAGCAATAGAATGGTTATATTCAAAATTAATACTTTTGACTACCCATATATGTGATTTTTAAAAATTTTCTTTTGCAGAAATTCTTTGTACTGGTAATGTTTAAATTGATAGTTACCCCCCCTAAGTCTATTAAAATTATGTGTATGGAGTAGGCACTCAAGAAAAAGCTGCCAGAGAGCTGTCTGACTGACAGGATAAATATTTCTGACTCCATTTTCATGTACTGTAAATGTGTTCTTACAAACTTCAATATTTCAAAATATTGATGACTATTTAGAACATGCTAAATAGTTTAGCATTTAACGATGCAGATTTTATACATTTTTAATTTTTTTCGTGTGCGTGTGTGTGTGTGTGTGGTACTTGGGACTGAAATCAGGGTCTTGTGTGTAATAGGCAAGCACGCAACTACTGAACTATATCCCAGATATTTTTAAAGATTTTTATTTTTAGCCTAAGTCTTGCTAAACTGTTCAGGCTGGCCTTGAACTTGTGATCCTCCCACCTCACCTCCTAAACAGTCGCTTACAGGTGTGTGCCTCTGCACCCCCCAGCAGCAATGCAAATATTATCCAGTACCTTTTGTTACTTAATTAATACAAGGAACTTTTCCCAACAAAGTGACCCTTTTGAATTTAGAAATCACTCCATGTTCTTCTGGGAGTCCTTCCAGTTTCCCTGGTGAATTATTCTTAAACACTGAAAACATTTTCTTATATTTTCCCAAACCACAACAGCCACTGGGCCCAAGCCTACTCATCATGAAAATGCTTTAAAATACTTAGAAATGAGAATATTACAGTGGTAAAATAAAGAGATTGGCAAAATACTACTATGATTAAAAATGCATGGTCTATGTTTCCAGGGTTATTTTCACTGATGTTTGTCACCATGAAGATGCTGCACTAGTGTTCGTGTTTGCTCGTCAGCACCCTCAGCTCGAGTTCTGTTTGAAAGTCATCAGGTACAGAGGACAAGGTAAGAAGGAGAAGATCTTGAATATCACATCACATTAGGAGTTTTACTTTACTTTATTGTTGCAGTACCTGAGACGTAACCCAGGGCCCTTCACACTGGACTACATTCCCACACCGTTTTTGTCCTTTGTAAAGGGTCTTGCTAAGTTGCGTAGGCTGGGCACAAACTTAGATGCTCTTCCTTCAGCCTGCACAGGGATTGGAACTGCAGCCATGTGCTGCCACATGCAGCTAGCTAAGGCTTTTATATTATTTTGAAGGTCAGTTGGAAGCCATCTGTCCAGCTTCAGAATGGACACCATGAAACAATGTAACGTTTGACGTACATTTCTTTCTGAGAACACCACAAGGGCTTAGGGGTAAGAATACCGTCATTTGGAAAAAATAAATGCTTTCCACTATTTTGGCTACTGTGATAGAGATGTGTAGAGAGGGCTCGAACTGGGCTTTCATTTTAACAACAGAGTTCTATGAAATAGTATAATGCACTCCTTCGTTTGGTAATTACTCCACACGGGACAGAGAGGACAGATACACGGACACTGGGACAGACACAATGGCCCTGTGACAGAACGAGGGTGACCAACTGGCCTGCTCGGCACCGTGTCCATGGACGGTGGCACTGCAGAGTTGACTACACAAACCAAACACACTACTTTCCACACATAAGAGAGGTTTAATGTCTAAAGACTGTCATCTGCTGCGCTCATTATTTTAGTGAAGCAAAGGCAAAGTGTTTTCCTCCCTAAGATTTTAAGTGAATTCTGCAACTGTGAGGCTTTGCTCCAACCATGGCAGAGGGAGATGGGCCACAGTGCAGGCTTTCCGGGGGCCGATGGATGAGTGTCTCTGGGAAGACGTGACAGCCCACAGCATGAGAGGTCACCTCTGTGCTGGCTTTCAAACTTCTCTCCAACGGCCCGGAAAATGAAGGAGGGAACAAGTACACCAAGTCTGCAGATGAATCTGTCCGTCTGAAAAGGAAGAGGATGAGACTGCTTAGGAACGTTTGGCTCAGTATTCAAAATGAACGTGGCAAATCGGAAAGGTAGTGAGAATGAGGTGAACGAAGTTCAAGTAGGTTAAATTCAAGTTAGTTTGAAAAAGACTCATTCTCAAAAAAAAAAGATTCATCCTCCAAGAGCATGCAACAATGTCTCTGCTGGGGGAAGGATGATTTGGCACAGCCTTTGAAGGAATTGGGATCAAGGATTGAAGAGTTAATATTAAATCGTTAAGAATAAAATAGCAACAACAGAAGAATCTGTGTTTTGACTATGGAAATTTCCTTTGGCACATCATTTCCAAAGTCATGGTATTCACTAGCTGTTCAGGAACTAATTCTGCATGGCCTTCTATGAGGTGCATCGTAGGCAGAATCTCCGGCCGCATGGAGCCAGCAGCGAGGGCAGAGGCAGCACACGCTGCCTGCAGGGCCCAGGCTTTGCTGACCATGCGGCCTCCGTTGCATGAGCCGGCCCTGTTCCTGTGACGCAGAAGCAGCCATCGAGGATGCATAGACAAGCAGGTATGGCCTTGTTCCCAGGAAACACCCTTAGGGCGTTAATTTGCCAGCTCCCGTTCTGGTGAACAGGAGAGGCAGCAGACAGATGAAAACCTGACACCCCCGAAGCAGACAGAGTCTGGGGGAGTGTGGAGAGGAGGGCACGGACACCGCTTTGGAGGGGTGATTTGGAAAGGTTTCCTGAGATGACTTTTTAGATGAGACCTGAGGAATGATTTATGCTTGGCCAAACTGCCCTGCATGACGTCAATGGCTCTGGGGTGGAACGGAGTTTGGCAGGTGATGCTTCAGGAAAAGGCCAGGAACAAATGATTCCGAAGAGCCTGTTCTAAGTGAGGGAAACGAGGTGGGCGAGAATAGTCACGGTCACAGGGTGTTCACACTCATGGGCTCAGCAGAACATGGGGCCGAGAGGGTGGCACTGACTGCAGAGGACAAACCTCAGAAGGCAGCAGGACCAGGGTGGGTCATGAGTCCTGCTGTGGTTCAGGGTGTGCTGCTTCCTGAGCGGAGATTGGCAGCGTGGACTGGAATACCTAGTCCGTGGGTCACAGCTGAGGGGGAAGCCGGGCTGGAAGAGACTTCCTGGCGCCGGAAAGATAATGTGCTGCAACACGGTGGGTGCCGGGGGCTTACGGTCTGGGCCTGAAGTGTCCTCCAAAGTCCCTCGTGCTGAAGGTGTGCTCCCCAGCCCCCGCTGCTGTGGGGAAGTGCTAAGACCTGCGGGAGGAAGTGAGGTCACTGGGGCGTGGCCTTGAACAGGATGGTGGGACCTTTGCCTTTTCCTCTCCTTCTTGACTCCATAGCTATGAGGGGGTGAGCAGCTCTGCTGCACCTCGCACTCCCGCCATGGCATCTGCCTCTCCATAGCCTCCCAAACTGCAAAGCCAGCTGACCACAGACTGAGACCTCCGGAGCCATCAGCCACGAGGGACCTTTCCTCCAATTTGCTGATTACCTCAGGCATGTTGTTATAGCAACAGAAAGCTGACTGACCCATAGGACACTGGAATGCAGGAGGTTAAAAGTGGACAGGGCTTGAGGGGAGGACCCGGCAGGCCTGTCGCCCAGGCTGCTCTCCACTCCACGTGTGAAAGAAGACACAGTGTGATAGTTTCAGGGAAGTGCATGGCTCCTCTGTAGCCCATCATCATTACCCATGGATTCTGCAGTTGGAAATTCGCCTACCAGGAACCACACATCAGCCCTTACAGCACCTCCACAGGGCACTGGAAACGTGACTTCCTGCACACCCGTGTCCCAAACTATGGTGCATCGACAGAGGGCCCTAACCCTGACCCTAAGGCTCCCTTCACCTCTCACACTGTGAAATTGTCCTTTCTGTTGTTTGTTTAGTGCTGTTTTCTTTATACTTACATGTTTTGCTTCTGATCTCACTACAGCAAAACCTCATACTATATGAGCCAAAACCTGATAGAACTGGAATAAAAAGTAAATAAATCCACAGTTATGGCTAAAAGAAATAAACAAATAAATAAAGTGGACCATCGGCACACCCTGGCCTAGCTCAGTACTAGCTCTCTGTGACCCACAGAAAGGCACCTTGCAGGCTAAGCCTAAGGCAGCACAAGGTGTGGAGCGGTTGGTCCCGAAATCAAGGTGAAGATAGCTGTACATTCACTACTTCGGCATCTCCAGAAATTTAAAACAAGGTTACACGCTGGTGGGTTGATGAGAGTTTGGGATCGGGTGTTCGCAGAGCCAAACTCTGAGATTCCCTGAGGAAGAGTGGTCCCTTATTCGCTAATTCAGGGCCGCAGCAACTTCTCGGAGAATAACCAGCATGAACCGCGAGCACTGGCTGTGTTTCTCCAAAAAGCAGCCCCGACTCCCATCAGGGACATGTGGTTTATTGCAAGGGGGCTTTCCCTGCAGTTGTCTAAAATGTTGGCAGGATTTCTTTAGGAAAAAAATATATAAAGCAAAGCTATCCCATTTACAAATGGCTAGGTTTTTTAAACACAGCAGCAGTAATTGAGAAGCTGCGGCCCACACATCATGCACTGTGGCCTCCTCTGTCCGAGTGGGGTGACATGTGGCAGCGGTGTCTTAGCTGGCATCTTCTGCCTCACCCTGGTCAGCACCAGAAGCCAGGCGGGAGCTGGGCACTGGGTGTGACCAGCATCCTGTGGCCTCTGCTGGGGCTGTCAATTCTGTGCCCTGGGGGGAACTCTCTCTTCCCTGCAGCCACCTGTCCCTGAGGCCTGGAGGTGGGGCCACCAGGCCGGATGAGGCAGGACAATCTCCCAGAGGGAAGGCTGTCCACAGCAGCCTCTGCGCATGCCTGGAGCTGCAGCCAGCACTCCTCTTGCTCAGAGCCCCTGGCCCATACAATAAATTGCATGCTTATACTAGCCAGAGATGTTTTGCAAATAGAAAAATGAAGTATGGATCAGGCAGTGGAACTGCCGTCACTTAGCCTCAGAGTCAGCCGGGCGAGGGGCCAAGGGAGGAGCGCGTTCCAGTGAGGCATGTCCCGGAGGAGCTGGGCAGGCAGTGGCCCTCACTGGTCCAGCATGAGCAGGAGAGCTGGACACTATCAGACCTGTCAGTGGAGGACGAGGAGGCACGGGGATGAGATTGCTGCAGAAAGCCAGGCTCAGAGAAGTGGATAATTTGCAAATGCAAAAAGCACACTTTTCCAATGAAAACATGCGGCATCATGGAGATACAATAAAAACAGAAGGAAGTCGGTCAGTGGAAGGACACTGTTTTGCTGGTCTCCATTTCCTGGCTGGCCTTCAGTGTTTCAGAAACTCAGTTTTCGAATCCAAACCTTGCAGTGGTCTCCCTGCCCTCCTCAGCCGCTCCTGAAGTGTGTCACCCACCCCCAGATCCCTGTCTCCCGCTGGGGACCACTCACTCATCCTCCTGCCTCATCCTGGCCCCAACCCCAGTCCCTTGCTGTCTCTGATCTCTGAACCCACCTGCCTGTAAAAGACCAAAAGAGAATTGCCTTTTAATTCTTAGATTTGCTTTTTCCTTCAGTCTCTGCAGCTGCTGTTGAGTGTTCGCTTGGCCCCTCTCTTCCCCCTCCTGACTCCTCTCCTCATCTACTCCCACTCTTCCAAGGGAGAGAACCTGCCAGCCTCAGGAGCTGCTCACTCCCGGGGCCTTGCTCTCTGGATTCTTTCCTTGCTCCTGGTCATTCCCTGGCATCAACCTCGTGGGCTCCAATAATCCCCCCTCAGATTAAACCGATCAACAAATATCTATCCATCACTTCCTATTCAGCGAGCCTTCTCCTGGCAGTGCGGATGTGACAGTAAGGAAGAAGTGACAGTTCCCCTCCCGTGGGAGTTTATAGCACAGTGGGATGGTGGCTGACAAGGTAGGAAGCAAACCCTATGCTGGTGAATGGTCCGAGTCGGGGAGGAGAGAGAGGGGACCAGGAAACCAGGTAGGTTTGTGGTTGTGGCTGCAAGTTTCACAGTGCTGCTCTGAGAAGGCCTCTCTGATGAGATTATCAGAGACCTAAAGGACGTGAAGGAGTCCAGCACAAGAAAGGGTGGGACAGGCTCACCAGGCCAGGGAGGAAGCGGCAAGGCAGTTCCTGCCACCGGAGCCCCCAAAGTCAGACTGTGGGTGCTGGACGAAGCTGGACAGGAGACCGCACAGCAGGCGGGGACCCTGGCTCTTGCTCTGATGTGGGGGAGAAGCTGTGGAGGCGCCCAGCCCTGGGCTGCCCTGCTCGGGTTGCACTGAGGCCTGGTGTCACAGAGCCCGAGAGCCAGCTGGGACCACTCTGAGGGGGCACCGCAGGGTGCAAGGAGCGTCGCCCACCTCCCCTTGGGGCGGCAGGCGTGTCCTTCTCCCAGCCACGTTCTTCTCCTATATAAGCACTCAGCAGTGCACAGTCAGGTCTGTATTTACATTCGCCTCTTTTGCATCATTTCTCTGTGCACAGGAACCATGAGGCCCAGGACGACGTCTCTTGCTGATGGATGTCTTGCCGGGAGCCACTTCTGTCCGCAGGTGCCAGAATCCCTGGAAAGTTACTCAGGTTCTGGACACAAGATCACTGTTGAAAATATCAAGCAAGCTTAGGGGGCATTGCCACCACCTTACTACTGAGGAAATGAAACCTCTGGGAAGTTGAATAAGCGCCAGTGTAAGCAGGATGATGGGAACGAAACTGATGGTTTTTCAATTCCAAAGTCAAATACTTTTAATAAATTCAGTAGTCTGCTAATAATCTATATAGTGTTTAATATTTGATATAGTTTTCTCTAAAAATATGAATGGATCCTTGAACAATGAATTGATGGAACACATGAAAATCTAAGAAGTTCCTTCTGATTCTTGTTCTAGTTTATTTTTTCTTTTTGGTACTGAGAATCAAACTCAGGACTTTGCTTGCTAGGCAAGCACTATGCTGCTGAGCTAAAATCCCTGCCCCTTGATTTTCGTTTTAGTGTGAAAGATTTGCACTGTGTGTAATGCTTCAGGATTGGGATTCCCAATATACTTCGGTGCACCTGCATTGCATGGACTATGTAAAGAATACAGCTAAAAAATAAAACAAACAAACAACAACAACAACAACAAAAAATCTCCCTTCTTCCTTCAATAATGATGGAGCAAGTTTCAAAAGGACAATTGTGGTTTTTGTTTATGGCAGCATGCAGGTCTCTGGGGATCTCAATCTTTAGTCTATCTCAGACTTGGAGAAGGTAGAATAGACTCACATTTCCAGGTTACTGAATATCATAAAAGGCTCTTGCTAAATCTCCAGTGACCTGCAGTAACATTTTACTGCTCTGTTGCTGTAGTTTTCCACCTGGAAGTCAATAGAAGCCATGTGAAAGTCTTCAGAACTGAACATCAATGGACAATGCGTCATTGCTATATCCTTTCCATTAAAGGGGAAAAAATTAATGTGCTTTTGACATGATCCTGAAAATCTTGAGATTTTACTTTTTCTAATTTGAAATGGAAAAGTATTGCAAGCTAGGCTACATTAATCTAAAAGACTTTCAAACAGTGATTTTTAAGTGTAAAACTTTTCAATAATATACTTGCCTGTCTAAAACTAGCCAAGCGTCAATTAAAGAGCCTTTTAAATGGAAAAAATGGGAAAATATATCATAGCAAGAATACTGGGAATTATACTGTTAATTTTTAAAAGTTCATAAAAAAAGATATAATCTGACTGAGATTATTAATGTGTTTGTATATTTCATGCATATGCTTATAAGAAAAAAAATGATCAATAGGAATGTTTGAAAGAGAAGCTTGTTAGTAACATCAAAGATTTTCTACTTAGAATTTCAAAACCATCATAAATGACAGCTGGGTTCAAATTAAGAAATTAGTTTATGATACATTCTGCCCTGTAAGCAAGGAGACAGTGCAGTTTTATCATGATATTGATTCAGTATAGAACATGTTAGCTACTAGCTGGATACAAGTATCCAGGAACAATCTACAGTACTGAAAGATTATCTATAATTTCTTTTTTTTTCTATCTCCTATTCAAGAATATATGAGAAAATTTAAATAAAATCCAGATAATATAAATTCCTTTTTGCAAATCTCATTATATCTTTGATATTCCATGTAATACACCAGCTAGGTAATACTGGCAATAAAAGTATTTGCCAATTGAAATAATAATTAATCTAATCTAGATTTATATTGTTTCATGAGAATACATTCAGATAGGTAATTGCATTTTAAATTAAATTTGTATTTTCTCTCAACATTCTTCTGAGAATACTTCAAACTTTACAAAGACCACATTTGAGAATTTTGGAGTTTGTCCCTTCTCCCTGTTAAAAACAGTGAAAACTGAAGAGCCGTGTATGGTGGCTCATGTCTTTAATCCCAGCACTCAGGAAGAGTTGAGGTAGGAGGAGCATTGTGAGTTCAAGGGTGGCTTGGGCTACCATGTGAGTGCAAGGCCGATCTGAACTATATAGTGTGACCCTGCCTCAAAAAACTAGGGCTGGGAGTTTGGCTCAGTGGCTTAAGTAACTGCTTGGCAGGCGTGAGGTTGTGAGTTCAATCCCCAGTGCCGCACACACACAAAAGTGAAAACTAATGCAGCATACAGTAGGGGACTCACCTGAAAACGTGTTATTCAAAGAAATTCCTTGGGTTGTAGCTGTAGCCTTCAGGAGGCTGCCTGTGCTGCCGTCAGTGTTCCCTCATCTTACTGTTCTACCATGCTGTGGAGACTGCAGAATCCTTACAGCATCTGCTATCCAGGGTCTGGTATCTGCTTCATCAGGGTTCCATTTATTTTTTTTTTCTGTGTGTATGGCCACTTAGGAAGACAATCTATTTTATGAAAAATACTTGTTTACCTTTGGGAGCCCCAGAGAAAGAAGCAAAAAGGTTGGGGTGTTGTATAGCAGACTGTTTATGATAGCATCCAACTAGCAAACTTGCATATGTCTACATATGGTGCAAGTCTTATTTTAATTCAGCCCTTGGGATATCAGTCCAATAGTGCTGGCAAAACATACTCTTCTAAGTTTAACGATAATAGAATCTGAGAACAACACACTTTCAAGCTTTTCAACCTATAGGTGACTTAATTTATCCTCAAATTTTATACATATGTCTGTTGAAAAATATGTGCATAGTATTTGTGACTTTTATTTTGTGCTTAAGCCAGAAGTCTAATGCGGTGAGTAAATGTCTGTTTACTCTTTAGTGATCGAATTATGTCTTTACTAGGTTGATGTGTTTTCCCCTTGTTCAGAGTGCACCCAAATATACATGACATCTGTTCTTGTGTTGGTGTCTGAACTTTTTCAGACACAGGTATACACCATTTTGTAACTTAAATGCTTCCAATACACAGTGAAATATGGAATGTCCAAACATATTGTAATCTCCCATCAGAACTGCTGCTTTCTCTGGATCTATTTCAGGGGTTTTTGGCCCAAACATAGAAAGGTGTCTGCTGATTTTACAAGCCAAGTCTGACATCTGTTTTTTTTTTTTCCCCAGAATCATAGAATGAAATGCAGAAAATTGTTCATATTTGGGTCAAAGAAATGCTCCAGGAAAGAGCGTTCAGTTATTGTATTATACTTTATATTCTAGGTTCACAACAGGACTTTACTTCTTGTTTTTCTTGGTTAGTGTGTTAGTAATTATTACAAGTGTATTACACATTTGTCTTTTATGTCTTGAATAACTATGAACGTATAAGCAGTCTGAGTCTACACGCTATGGACAAGTGGGGTTTTTTTCCTTTCTTCCTATCACTATGTAAGCAAAAGGAAGCAGCAGGAAAACAACTATCAATGGCTGTGTGGCTTATTTTCCATAATGCCCTGAGTTTATCTCTGAACTTGAAACAGGTACTTACTTAAAATTGTGTTTCTCAGACATGTCATTTCTTATTAAAAACCGAAAGAAGCCAGATGAAAAGATTACCTTTATTTAAAACACATTTAGCTTCTTAGCCTAAATCTAATAGTAACAAACATTTTAATTCAAATATATTGGATATAATTTCATTACAAGCTCACCAGAAGTCTTTCCTTCAACTATTCGGATAGATCAAATAATACAATCTTTACACAGAGTCACATCTGTAAACGCAGTGGTGATCAACCCAATATTCCTTACTCATAACAGCTACAACCTAAAATATGCTGTGTAGGGTCTCCCACTAGTGTTCTAAACATCAGAGGTTCACTGTGAAAATGACTGCGGAACTCCACAGTCCTACGGCTTCTGTGGGAGAATTTACAATGCAGTGCATGTTAATCTCCATTCTTCAGCCCAGACTCTAAAATGACTGTGCATAAGTAACATGGACTGTGAGGGTCCGACGTGTTTTATAACATTTGCTTTTGATTAACAGAAGAATGATAGGTTAGATTTGCAAAAACAGTAAATACATTGTACTAAATCATTTACACTCCTTGCTTTAAGCATTCATTTGGGAGAGATATGTCAAATACAACCTGATAAACATTTTTTGAAAAAAGTAGCTACACAAAAATATAGAATTAAAATGACGACTGGGTGACTGTCTTTATCTTTTACTGTCGATGTTCAGTGGCAGGCGGCACTGTCTCCAGGAGAATCGGTATGGGATTTCCCCGCCGCCTGGCCCTGGCAGGGGACTAACTTCAGATACAAAATGCCCAAGCCAAGCCTTCTAAGAGGTCCTGACAGAAGCTGTGAGGCTCCTTATAGCTTAGCCTAGAAGACCCAGGACATCGTTTCTGTGGGAGTACCCTCATGACAAGTGGACACTGAGACTGACCCTGTTTCAGGAGACCTTACTTCTTAGTACCAGGCACAGCCTGCTTTCTTAGGAAACGCAGTGGTTTACTTCATGGTGACTATTGTAGTCAGGAAGGAAAACAATTTAATAGAGGGCACACAATTTACAGAATTATTTTAAAATAGTCACCCAAAGAGTCAAATGCAAAAAGTACAGGAAATCTGTCTACACACTAAAGACCTCAAAAAATACAGCTGAGGGCCTGGATCCCATGGCAAGGTCCTGCATGAGTTTAGCTGAAGACCTGGAGCCCACGACAAGGTCTCATGCAAGTCTGTTTCACGGATCTGTGCTGGGAAGCCCCAAAGGTCAGCAGTGGAAGCTAGAAAGTCTGCACCAGCGGGATAAAGGATCTGTGTCAGTAGGCTGAGGGATCTGCACTGGAGCCAGGAAGCAACACTCAAAATAAGAACCAGAGCTCCCTGGAAAAGTACTATGGCCACCCTCAGTGAAAATGAGATCCTGAGTTCCTCCAACGATGAGAACAGCCGAGTACATATCAGGAAGCCAGTGTGACAAGATTCTCCTGGAGATGGAGCAGCACACATCTTCCTCCGGAGCCTGGAAGTGATGCTCAAAGTGAGGACCAGAGCTCCCCCAAAGTGAACCATAGCCTTCTCAGCAACAAGGTCCCAAACTCCTCTGATGATAACAGCAGAATTCATATCAGGGAAGAAGCTCAGCAAGCTCCTCCAGGAGAACCAATGGCAAGAGGAGAACCAATAGCACCATGGAGAACCAATGACACTACTTCTTCCTCTCCAGTTCTCCTTTTTACCAGGGCAATAATCCTCAGGTAGGCACTCCACACTCAGGTGAATCAGTTTAGTTGGTATTGCAAGTTGACCACCAGTTATCAATCCACTACAGTGACCATATCTGAAGAGCATCTACAAGAGGTTGGCAAACTGCAGCTGTGAGATGAAATCCATTCTGTGCTGGGTTTCCAAGCCCAGTTTTACTGCACCTGTGGCAGACCTGCTCCTTTCCTGATTCTCCACAGTTGCACTAACTCTGCAAAGGCAGAGAAGTCAGAGTGAAGGAAAACACTCAGCTCCCAGAGCTGAGGTGTGTTACCATCACGTTTCACTGAATGCTTCTTCAATAGTGGTTTCCTGGGATTGACTGGAACTGGCTGAAATAGGAACTTGAAACTCTAAAACGGCTAGGAAATAAGATGGGAAAGAGAAGTTGGACAGTGTGCATCAAGTGTGCATCAAGTGTGCAAGACGGTGGTGCAGCTAAGTCAGGTGAAAGAGGGAAAATCATAACTAGTAAACACAGAGACACTGAGTTTTCCATTATTTTTGTGCTGCTGTTGACATTGCTGAACCAGAAGGTCCCAAAACGTTTTTAGGAGATTTAGCAGTTTTGAATTTTAAAATCAATCAAACTAGAGCTCTCCTCACACTCCTGTTTTTTTGTGTTTGGAATTCTTGGAGCTGTGATACAACAGACATAAGATCATTTTCAAAGAAGGCAACTCGACCCGCACCCCAGACTGGTGCTCTCTGCCGGCTGTCCACTCTGCCACCGCTGATCACTTTCCCAGCCCACCACTGCTGCGTTTTCCTCTGACTCACTAGCATTGCTGTTTCTCAGAGTGAAGTCTGAAAACGCCACCACATCTTTGTCTCTGACCTCTTTGAAGCCGTTTACCAGTGCAGGAAGAATTTTCCCTTGGCACAGATCCCCCAAGCAGAGCTTTTGGAACTGGTCACAAAGTGCAGCATCTGTTTCGCTGATCATTCTTCTTTCTCATCATTTATAGGGAGGATTTTAGCCAGGTCTCATCCATGAGTTCAACCCCTTTATGCAAGAACTTTTCCAGGTGGTGCTCAGACCCTGGGCCATGCGGTGCCCGGTGGGCCACTGTGCGCAGGAAGCTGGAAGGCATGCAGCCCCCTCTTGCCCTGTGGGTTGCACTGAGGAGCTCCTGTTGGCAAAGAACAAAGCCACTGAATGTTGTCCCATGTGTGTCAATGCTGCATGCTTGGACAGGAACATTGCCCATGCTGTGTAAAGTCGTGTGAGATTTTATTCTGTTGTATTCTCCTTCATAAAGCATGCGATTAGAGTCCACCAAAACATCATGGCCCGGTGTTTACGTCCTGATTTCAGACAATGATCATTTTTTGGAACATTTCTTGAAGGCGTGGAGGTTTACAAAGTGACCACTGCAACAGCTGAGCTTTTGTCCGCTGGTGACGTCCTCCTGTCCCCTGGCTTTGACGGCAGGTGCTTCCGTCTCCTGCTGTGAGATAAATGCTGACAAAGGCAGGCACCTCCGAGACAAATACCAAAAGTGGGCTTTTTTGTTTGTTTCTTTGTTTTTTTTCCCATGGTGAACAAGTCCTGTGCCATAGTCCCTTCTCTTCTCACTCTTCCTGTTTTTCTCTCCTTCTCGTCCTCCTCCACCTTCTCCTTTTATGAAGGACTGGGAAGCGCATTCCCTCCCCAGGGCTGTCTTGGAGCACACTCTGGATGCTGTGCAGTGTGACCCAAATACGCAGCATTGTTTGCAGCTCAATTCTTCACTGACTGATTTTCACCCCACACAGCCTTCACCCTCGGCCACTCAGGAGCTGCTCGCTAAATCACATAGTCCAGAACCTTCTGTGATCCTTTAACATCTGCCTTCCCAGCTACCTCCTAAGCTTTTCTAACTAGGGACTGTGTGTCTATTTCCCTGGTCCCAACATTACTGCCACAGTGCTTTCTGACACAGAATGGTGACCAGAGAGCCCAGCTTGCACACGCACTTCGAAGTGCTCCCCAAGACCTTGGAGACACTGGGTATCAGGGCTCCACTCACACCCTGCCAACATCGCTGTCTTTCCTCAAATTTTCTCAAATACGTGAGCGTATTTTATAGTATGAGGCGAAACAAGGGTTAAGTGTAAGTAGACATTGCAGAAATAAGTTCAGGGTGTGGTACAGTTGAGAAGGAACAGTGCGTGGTGAGGCTGCATTCCATATCTACATGTCTCTTGTTAGCACTTGAGGTTCTCTTCAATATCCAAGTGTCATTTTGTTATTTTATAGTTGTATTTGAATGAAACCTGAGAGGTTGGAATTTTATATACAAATATATCCATAGAGAGAGGGATATATTCATACACATCTGCACATATGCATATAAAATCCAAAATTAATATACCTTATATATATTCATGCACGTAAAAGTTCACACTTAAATAACCTTCATATATTCATAAAATATGCTTCCAAATTTAGAAAAAACATATAATTTTTTTTCTGTAAGCATTGGTTGAAAAAATTGTAATAGGATATATTGTAAGAAATTTTTTTTAAACAAAAGGAAAACAAGAAATCAAGACATAACAATTTCACCCCAACCAACAAGACAGCAATGACCATGTAAGGAATTTTGATATGAAAAACTAAGTGGTATTCTATCAAGAAACTAGTACCTGAGATATATTAACAAAATCTCCAAAGTATAGTTCTATGAGAAGTTTTTATTAACAGAGAAGGTATATATAAAAATAACTCAATAATTCATGGAATTATATTAATCCTATTTATCCTCTTTTTTTTTTTTTTGGATACACAGCATTTGTTTCACTCACTAAAATTATGTTGCATAGAAGACACAGGGTTTTTATACAAAGAATGAGAATAGATACAAAATCTACCTAATTAAGCCGGGAATTTGGCTCAGCAGCTTAAGCGCCTGCCCTGGCAGGTGTGAGGTTGTGAGTTCGATCCCCGGTGCCGCAAAAAAACAAAACAAAACAAAACTACCTAATTATGTCAAAATCTACCAAATAAGAATTTGAAAGCTATCATAAATCCGTAAAGCCATCCAGTCAATTTTCATCTTTCCCTTCCCGGCGCAGACCTGCAACCAGACTCCCTTCCCTAGCCTGACTGAAGGGAGACGGGGCCATGGACTCAGTTCCTCCCCGGGCAGAGAAGTCAGTGCTTCTCCCAGGCCACCTGGGCTCTCTTCTCTTTGTCTCACCGTCTTGCTGGCTGAAAGTGGCCGGTGATACCATCCTAGAAGAACGTGCAGCTCAACATTTCTTGTTGCACCATGTGAAATCGCTGCCTGGGGTGTCTGTGTAGGGTCATCATGTGACTAGCAAAGGCTCCTAGCTGGCTGCTCCGGGAGCTAGGACCCTGCGGTCCAGCCAACACGAAAGCAGCTCAGCACATTCGACCTTTGTGCAAGAACTTCAGTCTTCTCTATGTTTTGGCCTTTCATTGGACAAGTAAGGATTAGAAAATTCAAACATTTAAAGAATTAAGAATGCAGAATTTTAATTTTACTTACAACCTCCCAAACTGCTAAGTACTCTAATATTTTTAGTTTGGCTCTCTTACCTGTGACTCTTGTACATATATTGTAGTGGCTGGATTTTCTATTTTTAAATTTGTTTTATGGTTATTTTGTATGTAGTGTTTCCCCCACATACTGCAAAAGCCTTGGGAATCAACTCATATATGTTTCCTAAGTGCTCCATTCTGCATGGTTTATGCTGAGTGTGCGGTAGGTGCGTAGCAGGGGCCTGCTACACAGATAGAGGACTCTGGAATTTTCTATCTTTATTCACTTTCAAATTCAAGAGCCTCTGCCCACGTTATCCTGTGAAAAAAGATAAACATACACAATTCAAACATTATAAACGTGCCATTTTCCTTCTTTTAAATTTCAATAATGAAGATACCAATAATTCTTTTTTTAAAAAATTTCAAGTTTTTTGGTTGGGTCTTTCTCTGGTTTTGGTAATAGGGTAATACTTGTTTCCAGGAATGAAAATTATAGGCCAATCTACCTAATGAACATAGATGCAAAAATCCTCAATAAAATACTGGCAAATAGAATACAGAGAGTTATCAGAAAGATTATACACCATGATCAAGTGGGATTCATTCCAGGAATACAGGGATGGTTCAACATACAAAAATCAATACATGTAGCACACCATATTAACAGGGCCAAGGACAAGAACCACATGATCATCTCAATAGATGCAGAAAAAGCTTTTGACAAAATCCAACACCCATTCATGATAAAAAATCCTACAGAAAATCGGAAAAGATGGTCTCTACCTCAAACTGATACAAGCCATATATCATAAACCAATAGCCAACATCTTACTGAATGGAGAAAAATTGAAAACTTTCAACCTAAAATCAGGAACAATGTCCATTATCACTGCTCCTATTCAATATAGTTCTGGAAATACTAGCCAGAGCAATTAGACAAGAGAAAGAAATAAAGGGAATAAGGATAGGAAAGGAAGAAGTGAAATTATCATTATTTGCAGACGATATGATACTCTACATAGAAGACCCCCAAAAATCCATTAGAAGATTTCTAGAAGTAATAACCAAATCCAGTAATGTAGCTGGAGGGCTGGGAGTTTGGCTCAGTGCCTTAAGCGCCTGTCCTGGCAGGCGCGAGGTTGTGAGTTCAATCCCCGGTGCCGCAAAAAAACAAAACAAAACAAAAAAACCCCAGTAATGTAGCTGGATACAAGGTCAACACTCAAAAATCAATAGCATTCCTGTACACAAACAACAAAGTCACTAAGAGAGAAATAAGGGAAACCACACCCTTCACTATAACATCCAAAAAATGAAACACTTAGGAATCAATCTAACAAAGGAAGCAAAAGATCTATACAGTGAAAATTACATTACTCTAAAGAAGGAAATTGAAGAAGATTTCAGAAAGTGGAAAGATATTCCCTGTTCATGGATAGGAAGAACAAGCATCATGAAAATGACCATTCTCCCAAAATTATTATACAGATTTAATGCAGTCTTAATCAAAATACCACTTGCCTACCTCACAGAACTAGAGAAAGCATTCCTGAAATTCATCTGGAACCAGAAAAGACCTAGAATAACAAAGGCAATTCTGGGCAACAAAGGTGAGGCAGGAGGCATCACAATCCCTGACTTGAAACTATACTCAAAGCTACTGTGATAAAATCAGCATGGTACTGGAATCAAAACAGACCTGAAGATCAGTGGAATAGATTAGAAGATACAACCACAACTACAAACACACTTAGCCACCTCATCTTTGACAAAGAGGCCAAGCATGTACATTGGAAGAAAGATAGCCTCTTTAACAAATGGTGCTGGAAAAACTGGCTCCATGCCTATCACCATGCACTAAAATGAAGTCAAAATGGATCAAAGATCTGAATATTAAAATGGAGACACTAAACTTACCAGAAGACAGAGTAGGTAAAAATCTTGATGACATAGGAGTAGGCAGAGAGTTCATGAACAAAAATCAAATGGCATGGAAACACTTCCCAGAATCAACAACTGGGATCTCACCTTACTAAAAAGTTTTTACATGTCAAAGGAAATCTCCAACAGAGTGAAAAGAAAACCCACGAATTGGGAAAATATCTTAGCCAATTGTCCATCAGACAAAGGACTAAATGTATAAAGAATTAGAAGAATTCAGGCCCCTAAAATTCAAAGACCCAATTCAAAAATGAGCATCTGAGATGAATACACACTTCTTGGAGAAAGAAATACAAATGGCAAATAAATATATGAAAAAATGTTCAACATCAATGATCATTCGGGAAATGCAAATTAAAACAACACTGAGATTCCATCTCACTCCAGAAAGAATGGCCAAGATTAAAAAATCAACCAACAACAAATGCTGGAGGGGCTGTGGGGAAAAAGGAACTCTTCTCCACTATTGGTGGAAGTGTAGACTGGTGCAACCACTGTGGAAGTCAGTGTGGAGATTTCTCAAGAAGCTAGGATTAGAGAGCCAATTCAATCCAGCTATCCCACTTCTGAGCATTTTCCCAGAAGAATTGAAAACATCATACCGCAGTGATATCTGTGCACTCATGTTTATAGCAACACAATTTGTAATAGCTAGATCTTGGAAACAACCCAAGTGCCCATCAATCAAAGAATGGATAAAAAGGATGTGGTATTTTTATACAATGGAGTACTACTCAGCTGTTAAGAAAGACTGCATTGAGACTTTTATAAGTAAATGGACATGACTTGAGACCATACTCATAAGTGAGATAAAGCAAACCCACATGTGTAAGTACCATATTGTCTCCCTAGTGTAAGAAATGGAAAAAGTATATATGATCCAAAATCTATAATAAATACTATGTAAGTGTAAAAAACAGCTCAAAGAGCAGAAATAATTGGGAAGGGAAAAGGGGGACAGAGGGAAGGGAAAAGGAAAAGATAAAAATCTGTATATATGTATATGTAAGATAACTAAAACGAACATACTACTGAATGTATTAGTTATTGAGAAAGAACAGTTAACATTCGTATGATTAGATCAATTTTACATGTCTATATCTGTTAATGTAAACAACCATTTTGAAGATAACGATACGCAATATTGCAATCATTGTCAAGTTTCTGTCATCCTGTTTTGTAAACCTCTAATGTTACTGTTGTGCATTTACTCTAGTTGTTTGTTTGTCTCTTTTGCTTTTTGTCTTTCTTATGTGTGTCTTTTTTCTCTTAAATAAATAAATAAGAAACATAATATGAAGTGCTAGTAATAACACAAACCAATAGCTGCACTGTATAACAAATTAGTATTCAGACAGCATAAAGTCACCGGGTTTTATACATTTTTTGAGATATGGGATTATATTATGAATTTCTTGTGAATATATAATATTCAAATTATTAAAACTTGGAAATATTTCTAAAGTTCTTTAATAAATCTCAATTTTCAACAACAAAACAAAAACAAAAATAAACAAACAAAAAAAGGGGCTGGGAGTTTGGCTCAGTGGCTTAAGCACCTGCTGGGCAGGCGTGAGGTTGTGAGTTTGAGCCCCAGTACCGCAAAAACAAAAACAAAAACAAAAACAAAACACCTCAAGTATACAATAGTTTATGTTGGGAGTAGCTTTGAGATATTTAAGACTTCAATTTCCTTTGTCAGATAAAGAAAGAAATATAAAATAGTAAATATGAATCTCAGTTATTACATTTTATTCTTTCAAATTACTTTTTATTGTACACTATTACATCATTGAAACACAATAAATTGTGAACAATACTATGTCCATTGGATACATTGTTAAATTCTGAATTTCTCAGCATAGTATTTCAAAAATAGGCAATTTCTCAATATCACAATTGCAAGTAAACTGAATAGACATCAAAAATAATTTTAGACAACAGTTTTCATTCTAAACATGAATAGTAAATATGAAAGTGAGGCTTTGAATGCATATGTAATGAAATAAGAAGTGTACTTGAGAATTATCCGGCCTAACTGCTTCACTGGGGATAGTGATATTAACCATTTAAAGGACAGTGAAAAAAATTTAATGTTACTATTATTTTATTACTTATTTTTCATAAAGTATTTTCCACTAGTAATAATGACTATTAGCCAAATGAAACATGATGTATACTTACTATCACATTTATGGGGTTAAGCCACTAATTAAATCAATGCATTTTAAAAAATAATAATGTATGTTTTTCCCCAAAGTATTGATTCCATTAGTGGTTTATATCATCTGGTATTTTTTTACTAGTTTTAAAGCTACAATTAGAAACATGCCCCTATCATCCAACACTGCCAAGTGCATTGTATAACTATAAAGAAACAAACAGTAATTCCTAGTTCTTTCCCTATGCAAACACACACCACAGTAGATTATTAATATGAATGGTGTACAGACGCATAGTAATTTTGGGCACATTTGCTATTTTGCTGAGTCATCTTCAGTCAGTTCAGGCATCCTGTTCAGTCACATGCAGGACTGCCATGGCAATGTCTGGCCAACAAATCAATAATTTTTTTTTTTTTTAAGCAGACAAGAGACAACTCGACAGGTTGCCAAACATTCCCATGTCAAGAATTCTTTCCAGCAATCCACCTCCCTCTAGGAGTAGAGGAATTCATCTTGTTGAAGTACTTCTCGGCCTCTGCAGCTATGCTAGCAATTCTTGTTAAAGTTAATGGAAAAATAGTTCCCGTTCCAAGGCACAACCTTGCATGTGCTCTCCTTGGGTCTCTCTCTCTCCAGGGCCACTTAACTAAAGCCAATGGAACCTCAGTAGTGGGTGACCCTCTCTCTGGGGAAGTACACACGGAGTTGGGGATGATAATTCCTGATTCATATGGTAAGGGATCCAGAGCCATCCCTCCATGACACAGAAAATTGGGAAGGACTGTGTTCTTTCCAGTGATCCTACCTCTACAACTTCTGTCTTTCCTGTTTCTCCCAAACGATGGCTGAATCATACTGAATGCTTTTGAGTAGTGCGCTGTTTGCACAGTGTACACCCATACACCCACCCCACATCCAGTCTAGTCCAGTTCTTCAGCCCTATGAATACATTCTAGGACAATGGTTGGTTCCAGTAGCCAAGGTTTAGGCTTATACTGTACAAATTCTTTCTTAGTCAAGAGGAAATTTTCATTGCCCTTGGGTTTAGCCCAACACAACTTTTCAGTATGACTGGGGTGGTTAAGTTACTATCCTTAATTTCCTCATTAAAGAAAAAAAGTCTCACACTGGAGATAAAGAAAAAATAGTGAAGTGACAAATTTCTCTTTCCTGCAAAGTAGTCTAATAAATAAAAACAGACTAGGATTCCCTTACATTATGTTTGTGGTATAGCCTTATAATAGATTCATTACAATCCCAGGGGTTAATTATTAGCTCTGGAAAAGAAGCATCACTGTTTTCCTAGGAACAGTCAGTAAACCGGGAAGAGATTTTCCCGCCCTTGTGAAATTTGAGAGGGGGAACCTCCCCGGGTAGGGAAAGCTCCTGGAGGCTCCGTTCACCCAGACCCTGGGTTAGGGAGGTGTCCTCTCATCCATGGACTTCAGCTCCTCCATCATTATGTGTTCCAATTCTCCAATGGGGCTTTGTCCTTTTCTAAGGATGAAAGCTTTGAGCTAAGTGTGAGCAACATTGAGAAAAGCATCCTAAACAGAAACTCATAACGTCTTTTACTACTTAAAATGTAACTGTAAATCTAATCCAATATCTAACTAGCAGCTCATATGATTATTCACCTTGTTATAATGGATTTTATAGTACTTTCCTTACATTTTGTGGTGCCACAAATCCTCCTGAATGAGTCCCACTGTTCACACGCATGCAATTTGTTAGGACATTAGCAGAGGACAACGCTTCCAATTCTGACAAAGCATGTAGTTCTATTTAGGCCACAAGATTCACAGTCTACAATGAATATCGGAAACTAAGTCTAGATCCAGAGGAGAACTCTAAAGAGTTCACTGCAGTATCGTGGAAAGAAAACAGCCTAAATATGAATAATGGTTAAGAGATGAGTAAAGTGTTGTTTGGTCACTAACATAGCATCGTACGTATTTATACAAGTGGGAGCATTTTCACATCGTGTCAAGCACATGAACACGATGAAATAATATATGGAGAATAATCTTGCTTTGTGTAAAAAAATGCATTTATGTAAGAATTTCTTGAAAGATACAATCTTTTAATTTTTCAAAATGTGATGATCACTCACGTAATATTGGATATAATGTCTTTGTTATTAAACAGTCTTAAGGTACTGTATACTAACTTCATTCTTTTTCTAAAGTTTTGGTTTTTGATGGGGTGCATGCAACTTTGACAGTTAAATGTAAAATGTTTAAATTTCTTTTGTGTTTTAAAGTTGAATCAATAAAACATTTATGTGGGTTATTGAGTGACAATCATATCACTAATAAAAAAGAGGCAAAATCCCAACAAGAAATCAGCAGATAGACCTGGCTTTCTTTAAGTGGTCCTGAAGGTGTGAAGTGGAACAGGGAAGGACCAGAAGCTCAGCCAGGAGCTCATGTGGTGCCTCAAAGATGTCTCCACAGTGACGTCTTCACACGCAAGCTTTGCTATAGCATCCTGGAATTCTTCATGAACTTGGAAAACTCACTGATGAGATATCCATCTGTCTCTGTCCATCTATCTGTTCCTATTATTTATCTATCTATGTTAACTATATGCATACATATATGTACACTATGAAAAGAATGTTGATGTTTAACCCAAGACTATTTTGCTCTCAGTTTTGCTGCACAAATCATAGCTTCTTGAAACATAGAAAGTTCTGCTTGGATTGTCTTAATTTTGTCATTGCAATCAAACAGATAAGGAGGAAACTGTTGCAAAGGGTAGCAAGAAGGACATGAATCCTTGGTGATCGTCTCTTGCTATGTTCCGTGGTTATTGTGAAAATCGTGCCACAGAACTTGCACCAAATTCTGCTCCAGAGACATGACCAGCACCAGGCTGTGGGCTCTGAACTATGGGCACCATTAGAGCTTCGACAGCTGAGCTACAGAGCTCATGAATCAGCTCAGCCTACGTGCAAATGTTGCAGCTGAAATGTAAGTGGAGAATAAAGCAGTCAAACAAACTCATGTGAACATTTGTTTCTATCTTAAACATTTTCTTCAGCTTTTTCTGCATCAGACACAGTGCTGAAATATTGCATGTATATTTTGGGTTAGAAAGTAAAATAACCTAGGATAGTAGCATAGGGAAGTGTGTGATTGTGTACATGAAGACTGTGGCTGCTTTTTGCTTCTGAGAAGTTACCATTTTTTCAAATCATCGTGTTAAGTGTTTCCATGAAGTAAGCAACAGAAAGAGCATTAAAAATACCATGGAGGCAGAGTTGACAATTTTGTGGGCAAACACAAGTTAATGAAATGGCAAAATCTGTATGTGAGCCAGGTGGTATCACTTGCACTTTATTTTATCCTCTTTCCTTCCTAAAATACTGTTCTAGGGGAAAGTATTGGTGTGACTATTCAAGCCCACTCCCGCCCCCAGGAATGCTAAGATTAATAATGCATGTCAAATTAGAAAAGCAAACGTGGCCTCAGGTGTGAATGTGATCTGTGTCTTTACATTTTTGCTCAATGCTTTTTTTTCTCTCTCTCAATTTTTTACAGGAAGTAATCTTTTATTCCATTGATGAAATAAGTTTTTAATTTTATACTTCAAGAGAAATAATACCACTAAGAACACCCAGTATTTTTTTCCTTTTTTCTTCAAGAAACAGATTAATTTTAAATAAACAAATGCTGTATGTTTAATGTGCTACCTTTGACCTGAGATCAGAATCGTGGATTTGTCTTTAGAGGAGATTTTGCTCTGCCCCACAGTGTTTATGAGCAAAGAATATATTTGCTTCCTTCGTCACTGCCGTGGGGTTATCACGTGCAACTGGGTTAAACAAATGGAAAGTACATTAGTGTCACACGGTCATCTCTGATTCCAGATGAAAAACAAAACAATTGGACCATAAATGTCACCATTAGAGCCATTTTATATATATGCACATATATTAAATGTGTATTTGGTATGTACATATTTGGCAACGAGTCAAAAAATAATCCACTAGCATCTTTAATAACTCGTATTTAAGCAAAGTATGGCATGAAAAAGTAATGTGATCCAGCACTCCGAGCAACCCCAGCCATAGTGCATGAGGATTTTCAGTAGTTATTGGAGCCCATGAACATTTCTAGCTTTTCTTTAAGTCCCTCTGAAAACAGGTCTGTCCTTGAGGTGTCAGATTAACACTCCACTCTGAAGACAAATTGTTCGTGGGCACACTGGACATGTGAGAGCCATTAGATCATGCGCTTTGCATTCTTGAAAAATGAAAAATTCTAGGCAACATTACATTTTATAAATGCAAGATGTTTATTATTACAGTACTAGCAATAAATGTTTAGAAACTGGAGAGGGTTCATGACGGTTCTGACTAGGAACATATGCCTATCGAGTTCATTGGAAGCGGAGCCATCGATTTTTGGCATTAAACAAAGGGTCTGGAAGCTATTATGCATTTAGGTTTCTATGAGTATTTAATTATATCAATAGGAGAACACAATTTCTGTTGTGTGCATAGTGATGAATGTCTCTGTTTATTCATGTTACCATGCATGATAGATGGGCGCAAACCAGATGCCGTGACTTTCTTACAGTCTCACTGAGGGATCGAAGTCATATTCCCTGGAAATTCAAAGGACACCGTGGTGAACATCATTGAAGATCTTCCCCATGGAATCTGTTTACACACTTCCCCAAGGAACATAAATACAAATAACCGCCTCACACACACACACATCTAATGTGTGTAAACGTGTCTACTTCTTGATGTCAGTTGATAAATATCATAACGTCACTGCGAGCCATATGCTCTTTCTCAGGTCTGCCATCCTTCTTTCTACCTTTCCACAGTGTTTGCTTAGATACGCGATTACCACTAATTATATATTTGCCGCTGCACATGCAGACGTTATCCATTGAGGCAATCTGAGGCCTGTGGTCTGAAACCTTGCTCTCTACGTGGTCAAAAGTTAAGATGATTCTTGAAAAATGCTGAAAGTGTGTATTAACCTCATCATTCCTCAAACAATAGCCACATGAAGACAAGCATGTGCTCCTTAAATTTAACCAGTCCCCAACGTGTGTGTATATATACACTTCAAAATACCATGTTGCCAATGGTATTTGCAATTTTCTATGCTAATTTAAAAAAATAATTTAGAAAAAAGATGAGCTATGGTCCTTCCCTACTTTCCTATTCTTTAAGTGAGATTTTACCTTACAGTAAAGCATATATTTTTAAGAAACACATTCTTTTATAAGTCTGAAAATGTGGTGAGATCTATTGAATCTTATATTTTAAGCTTGTAAATTGTGTAGCATTTTATAAAGTTGTTTCATCAAAAGTTAAAAGATAGAAGTCCATTCTTCCAGTGAATGGCAGAAATTTTATATTTATACCAACAGTATTACAAGTACCTGGAAAAATACATGACTTGGATATATTAAATATATAATAAATATATGTTGACAGTGTTAATTAATTAGTGGGTGAATATGTTTATAAAAAAACTCTAAACAAAGAAAAACAATTTAAAGTGATATAGTGTTCACACCCAAAAAGAAATTCTACTTATTAGTGAAGGCAATCTATTCTAAAATTCCAAAGTTGTCTTCGTACAGATGCCTATTCCAAGACTTCATAAAAGGTAAAGAATCTTTTTAAAGTTTCTAATCTTTTAGAATTGAGAAAACACGCCTTGCTCTTTCCCCAATCCCTTTTGATTTGACTTTGTCGTGGATCTGTGGGTAATCAATCTCATTATATTGCACTTGCCCTGAGTACAATATCTTTTCATTTAGTTGAACAAATACAGAAAGTTTCATGTAACCAGGAAACATTACTGACTCTTGATAACAAATGCATGTAAGTCTGATTCTTTGAAAGACTGCTACCTTTATAACTAATCTATGTGAAAATTTAGTGGCAAGTTGGTCATTCAATCACATTCTGAAATAGATTTGGTGAAGGTTTATTTTTACACAAAATCAAGAATATCAACCAATATCTAAAACATGATGTGTTGGCTAACATAATACAAATAAATTAGCTAAAGGACTGAAGGAGGACGACTGCGATAGGCCCGCCTATCAATTAAATGTATGTACTGATGGGCACAGAAAGTGTTGGATCATTCTAAATCAAGCATCAATGACACTGATGCGAGAGATTTTTTAAGTGTTCATTTGTATTCCTGAGCAGAAACCAAATGTCACAAATGCCACTGTCTGTTTGAGCAATTACACTGGTATTTCAGAGAATAATTTACAGTAGGATAGAACTCACAAAGTGTGAAGCAATCTGTTCTTTCCAAACACCTTCTTTCTAAATCACATTTGTTTAAATATAAAATAATTCCCCAAAGATGCCTTTGATTAAATGGAATAGGGAAAGAAAATGCTTGATCTTAAGAAATATTTTAAATTTTCAGTGTTGTGATTATGAGGCGGTATCACAATAATGAAGTATGCTATTACCCTCTTAGCAAAGAGTGCAGGATTCTCTTTCCTGGGTAGCACTTTGTCCTGTCGTGGTCTTTGGTCTCCAGTATTCTGTCTAAAACACAGTTCTGTTCTTTCTGCAAATCGTTTTTCCTAGTGTTTTATTAGCTCCAAACTTACATCCTGGTTATAGGAATTCCATTTCAAGCTGATTAGTATCTAATTGCAGAAGAAGAGGGAAAGGTAAGGTACACTAACGGCTGAACAGGCAGGTGTGCACTGTGGCTTGGTGGCCCCGGGTCACAGCCTGGGAAGACACCTGCATCTGCCCCGGGTGTCCCCGTCAGCAGGAGACACGCCCCTTTTGACCTGTTGTTGCCTTCGCCCTCTCCTTGCGTCCACATTCATTCATAGTTCAGATTAAAAGAGCGCAGTGCTCACGCAGGCCCATGGCCTCGGCCTGTGGCCCCGGCAGCGCCCTGGGAAACTGTAAGAGGTCAGAGCGCGGGACTCATCCTCAGGGCCCTGGCACCGGCACAGCGAGGGGTTCCCGTGCATACCCCAGGCTCGGAAACTTTCTCTAAGATAAACTAAAAGAGACAGAAAAAAAGAAAGGCAGACTCTAACTGAATCAATTGTCTAATTTTCTGTAGATACAGCCTTAATTATTTTGAAAAGGTTTTGTCTTAGAACCTACCTTGGGCTGGGGGCAGAGCGCAGGGGCATAGCACGCACCCTGCACGTGCAGGGGTCTGGTGCCAAACAGTTTCAGTCCCAAAAGCCACAAAACAAACAAACAAAAACTAGTACAAACAGAACAAAACTGAGAACCCCTTCAAGAAACGTGCTTTCTCCCGTGTCAAGGTAAATTCTGAAGTGTTCCTTTGAACGTACTATTTTATTCACAGGCAGGCGCTGTGAAGGACGCTGCGCTGGGGACTGGAACATAAACTGACTTTCCCGTGCCGGGGACCTGGGCATGGAGAACGGAAGAGAATGCGCAGCTGTGACCAAGCGCAGGGACGGAAGCAGCACTTCCTGTGGTTCCCAATGAGAGGAATCCCAGCCCTGGCACTTTAAGAACCTTAGAGGTTGGAACTTCAATGAATCCATGCTCTTTGCAGTTGTGAGAATTGACTTAAACTCATGGATCATTGCCACACAATACACAATACCAGTCATTACCAACCAGGCGGGGTGTGCTAGTGAAACAGCTTTTGTGGCTTCTGACAAATGATTTGTTTCTCTATTTTTATTTCCAATTTATATGCTTGACTCCAGGGTAGAGGAGATCTAAGCGGGATGAAACCAATGGAGACTTTGAAGTCAGATTTAGCGATAAAGAATTGGCTCATTCCTAAAGTAAGCATGACTATTTAAAGGGATTTACTTTAAAAATAAAAAGAAATAATGACCACAAAGGACCTAAAAATATGAGTAGTGAAAATTAGAACCCTCACTGGGTGGGCTAGGAAAAATAAATCTGAGAACACAATCACCTGCTCCCCTCTCCAGGCTCCGCTTAGGTGAAATGCTGTCAGGGTGCACAGATGACACCGCTTGGCGGTAGGAGCCTGGAAAGGGAGAAAGCAAGTCTGAGTCATCTCACAGCAAATTGAAACTCAAATTAATATTGGATCTTAAAATTCTAACAGTTTAAAAAACTACATCACATTTATGCTTTCATTCTTTGTTTCTGATTCTATATGAGGTAACATTCAAAGTCTGAATCTATTTTAACAGAATCAATAAAAAGTTTGCAAGTATAACTTAGAGGAAATTAAACAAAACTTAGAAAAGTTAAAGAATATTAACCAAAAATTTTCTAAAAATTATAGTGAGACTTGGTGCTTAATAAACTATGACAACTAGTGTTCAAATTCAGAAAAAATGTCCATATGGGTGGCATGAAAAGTGTAAAAAGAATGTGTTTTGCCAGTGTTGTAAACATAAGGTCAAGTGTGGAAACAATGACAGAAATTCAAGAGAGAGAAATAGAACCAGTCCTTGCTAGTAGGTTATAAACAACTTTATGCTTTATCTCAAATACTGCACAATTATTCACTGAAACTATTAAACAGTCCACTTTCTTTAACAGTTCTTATATCTCTTTTCTCCCTGGTACATTTTTTTCTCTTCTGAATTATAGTGGTAGGACATAGATCAAAGACATGGAAAAAAAGAAAAATCTAAAACCAAACAAAACAATCCTCTTCTTTCTTTAGTAATCACTCTTTCCCTGGTATTCAAGGAATTTAAATAACTTTTTTCAGACATCTATTATTTACTGTGCCCCGGGGAATAGAACTACTTTCTTCTCAAGTGTTTATGGTAGAATGAAATCATGTATGGTTTTCAAAGGACTTCTGAATATTATTTGCTGTTCATACACAAGTACAGATTCTTTTCTTCCAAAACATGGATTTGACAGCTCCATTATGGTCATTGAAATTTCCTGCTTAGAATTTTGTTTTTCATTGAGTGCTTATGATTTAATGAAGTTTCAGCACTTTCAATAGTTCTGAAACCTTATTTCCCATAAGACAAATATATTTTAATTCCTCAGCTTGGTCTGATTAAGTTTCAGTCTATAACTAAAGCCATGATTTAAATATATGTAAACAATAATGAGCACCATGAAAACATGCAATATTTGTTGTATTAGGTGAAGGGGAGGAGAAGCAAGAGGAGATACGAGCAGCAGTGACCAACATTTGTTTACAACGTTCCAAATTCTGTGTTTCTTTGAATGCATTATCTGATCCCATGAGTAAGTGTCCATTTTAAAGATGAAATATTTGAAAATTAAAGATAATACACAACTTGCCTAATATTACTTAATATCTATTATTTGTAGTTGTTTTGTTGTACAAGCAATGGTACCCAGGACTTCACACATGTTGGAAAAAAATAAGTATTCTTACTGACCCTTCAGAGATTATCTCATTCCAAAGTGTGATATTTTCTACTGAAAGAGCCTAAAATTCTGACCTTCAATATAAAACACTCCTGGCAGGGGATTTAGCTCAGTGACCTAAGTACCTGCCTAGCAGACATGAGGTTGTGAGTTTGATCACCGGTACCAAAAAGAAAAAAAAAATTATATATATATATATATATATATATATCACTCCTTACTTCCAGCCACATAGAAGCACTCCAGTAACCCACATGCCCGCCCCAACAGCAATGTTAGCACGTTTCTCATTACAAACACAAACTGAATTTTGCTCTTAGTTAACCTCTAATTCACTTAAGTGTTGCATTCACTCTTTTGGCAAAAGCAACCTCTTCTTGTGAACTAATTTGGAATACTTATTTTTTTAATTCCAAAAGCAAATCATTTCTCTAGTACTCTCCTAATGGAAGTTTAGCTCTTGGCTTCTCTGACCACTTGTTGGTAGAGCAGGAGCTCAGAAGGGCTGGGCCGTGGAGCAGTCTGAGCCTGTAGGATGTGACCCCTCGTCTGGGCCAAGCTGCTAAATCTACCCGCAGGCCTGAGCTACTGGTCACTGTCACATCAGGTCTGCGAGGAGGGATCCCCTCTAGAGTGTGGGAGTGGGACTCTCTCAGAAAAGAGGTTAATCACAGCGGGGAATGTGGAGGTGTCTGAGTGGAGGCGAGGCGAGGCATCCTAAGGCCTCACAGAGGTCCCACCTCTGGAGTACGGAGAGCCCTGGATCCCTTCCAGAATTGTGAATAAATGAACATAATCAGCCAGAAATAAACAGACTGGAGTGGTGAAAATGAAAAGGCGGTTGTCGTAGTGTTGATATTTAATCAGAGATGGCAGCACAAGGAAGCAGTTCTGCTTCAGACTGTTTCCCAGAGCGACCAGGAGAATCCTTCCCGTGAAGGACTGGATGTTGTCTTACTGACCCTTCAGAGATTATCTCATTCCGAAGTGTGGTATTTTCTACTGAAAGAGCCTAAAATTCTCACCTTCAATATAAAACACTCCTTACTTCCAGCCACATAGAAGACAATGGGACCAGAACAGAAACTGTGATGCACACACACATACACACAGCCGCACATGCAGGCCCAAACACCGGCTCCAAGGCTTAAGCAAATGGTCAGGGCAGGAGGGAGGGAAGGATCGGCTCATTTTGAGTTCAAAGGAATCAGTCGTGGGAGTTCATTAACTGACAGGAGGAAGCTGACTTTCCTGGAAGATACCAGAAAATGTTCACATCTCATCATTTCTGAAAACCAGGGGTTCTGCGTCAGAATCCTGACTTGAGGCCCGGATAAGTTCCACCTGGTACTGCCACAAACTGGGCAGCTTTAAACAAATCTTTTCTTTCCGAACCCTTAAGGCCAAAAATCTGAAACCAGCAATCCTGGGTCAGACATCACCCTGAGAGGCTGAGTTCAACTCCTCATTTGGAATGAAGGTCAAAACTCGCTTTTTTCTCCTTTTTGTCGTTACTGTTGTTTACTGCATTTTGCTGAAGGGCATGAAACTAATTTCTTCCAATAGCATTTACAGGTGTGAGTGCTAAATCACAGAAAGACATTTGTGTATTAGTAGCAAGAAGAATTCTACTGGGAAGATATTATCCAGGAGTACTCTACAGGACATGCCTAGACAGAGGATATTAGAGTCCCAGAGTCCGGCCATAAATGAGTCGTAATGAGCCATTTAACAAATGGGTCAAAGGACAGGAGCGATTTCTCCTAAAAATGATTCCCACAATCACAGATGACTCTTGCATACGTCGCGTATTTTCTACGCACTGAAGTGTATTTGTGAGTCTTTAAGCCATGAAGGAAGGTCACAGGCCCACATTTGAGGAAGTGATCAGGCACTCATTTCCTTCTGCTTAACCCACATAACTCACTGTTCTTGCTGCTGCCTACGTCTGTCTGTGTAAGTCGGTGTATTGCTTGGTCTTTTTCCTCCTCTAGGACTCTAACAGTATCAGTTTCTGACTGGGAGATGCATTCTCCAAACATGTGAAGAGTTTATTTAATGCACTTTGTTTCAGTCCTCCCATCCTGGTGCAAACTGGCCCCTGTGCCTCAGTTGCTCTAACCGTCCTCAACCCAGGTTCCCTGCTGCTGCTCTGTGACCCACTTCCCACACAGAGTGACCATCACATTAGATCACTGGGCCAAATTCAAACCCTATAACTTGGGACAAAATCTCACATTTCTCTGTGCTGCCCTTCTCCTCATCTCTGCTTCTCCATCCCAGGAGAAGTTGCCCGTCCGTCGGTTCCTCAAATCCTCTGAGTTCATCCCCACACCCAGAGCCTGCTGCGTCCCCCACCGGGACGGAGTGGCCTCTCCCAGCAGGCAGGGCTCTGCTGACCCTGGGCAGTTGTCCTACGATGCTTTCTAAACTGCCCTCCAACCCCAGTCAATTTCCAATGCTTGACTCTGATTTATTCTCTTCCACAGCCTTGTCATTCTCAGAGTGATTTTATTTATTCACCTGTTTTTACTTAAAAGCAGGTGCTACTCTTCATAAGCATGACGACAGTTTGACTTCTAACTTTGCTTTCAGAAAGACGTCTACTCTGCTTGTACATGCCGACTTTGTAGTGCGTCGGTAAAGGTGTTTCTGAGGGCAGAGCACAGGGGTCGGGATCTCGCCACAGGACGAGGTGGAGTCACTCTAGGAGGTCCCACCCTGTGTGTCAAGTGAGATCTGCTCAAACTGCTCCAAGGACTTTTCATCCTCTTCTCAGCTGGTCTTTCAGAAGTGTGTCTCAGAGCCTCCCAGTGTCCAAACTTTAGCTACTGGTAACACTAGGAAGTCTCAGGAGAGCACCACGTCAATCGCGTCTTTTAGTCCCAGGTGCAATACAAACAAGAAGAAAATCTCTCCTATACGCCGTGATAGCTAGCCAGTGTTGGGAAGCTCTGAACAGATGCTTGCTGTCTTTATCATAAATTACTGCTCCGTTCCTGGAACAGGAGTCATGAGCCAGTGTTCCCTGATCACTGTCTTAGACCACCGAGTTTGCTGTAACAAAATACCATACACCATGTGGACTAGAAACAACAGAACAAATGCTTTACTGTTTGGAATGCTAGAAATTCAAGACCAAAGAGCCAGAAAATCTAGTGCAGTCACATTTCCTGCTTCAGAAGTGAATCCTTCTTACCACATCTTCCAGGAGGGAAATAATCTGAGGACATGAACCTTATTGTTATGAGCTATGACTTCTGATCTGATCTTGTACCTAAAAGGCTTGATGTTCTAAGACCTTGACCTTGTAGGTTGTATCAGTCACTTACCCATAGCTGAAACAAAATACGTGATGCCCATCTATACAGGAGAGGTTTATTTTGGTTCATGGCTTCAGAGGTTTCAGTCCATGGTCAGCTGGTTCCAAAGCAGAAACATCATAACATCAGGACATATCAAAGGAAAAGTGTTCAACTCATGGCATCCAAAAACCAGAGAGTAGAGGAAGGGCTGGAAAGGAAGGGTGTAGGTATCAGAAGAGTCTCCAGGTCATACACCCATGACCCTCTTTCTCCAACTGGGTTCTACCTGCTAACACCCTCATCAGCCATAAACTCATGTGTGGGTTACTCCATGCCAGAGGTTTGTGCTCCCACAACCAAGCATCTTTAAAGGAATCTCTTATTCCATCCAGTCCAGGGTCATCAGCACAGGGAGTAAGAATTCATGAGATGAATTTATCCCCCAAGCAAGAGGAGGCACAAGCATTCATATTATAATTAGCATCCCTTAAATACTTGGCTTTTGGTAAAATATATGGAGATAGTCATCATATCTAAAAAACTCAAGAATTGAATAGTATTTCAATTTATGTATTCTTTTAAATTTGTTAACTTCAGTAGTGTATTTTATAAAGATAAATGGATTTAATGGTTTAGAGGAAGATGAAACAAAACAGAAACATTAGCAAGCTCCATTTGATAAAGGAAAACATACAGCAAATTTTAAAACAAACAAAACAGAAGTACAAACTGATCTCAATCAAAAGAGAGAGCAGGTTCTATGTGGCAGCTGAGTAGGCGCCTCCTAGTGAAGATGGGTGGCTGGACGTCTGCGTACAGGGGCTAGAAGGGGACCAAGCAGTGCTCCTTATAAAACACCAAGGTCATTTATATGTCAGAGATAATTCACCCTGTCTCCTCTCCAGGACTTGAGTCATGTCTATGAATTCATGGCATCCCAGACACTTGTGTATTCCTTAGCAGAAAATTCGCTTTTTAAAATATTCTATTTTCATCCAGTTTTACTGTTCTCAGAAAACATAAACAGTTGCTTTTTCACAAGTTCAATGGCCCACCAAGGTAGTGCTGCAATCAGTTCTTGTCACACGCTCCTTCTGTCCTCTCTGTCAGTTCTAGACTTGCTCCTGTCTTGTGCTGGACCACAGTGATACATGGACAGTCATTATACAGAGGGAACGCATTTTCTTCACTACCCCAAATTAATAGGAAAAAGGACTAGGTCAGAATTGAGTAGCGAGATCCTAATTCACCTTCTAAATCTGGAGGCTCTCAGCCGTATATCGCCAGGAAATAGGGCAACTGAAGAGGTCCCAGAGTTACTGCTTGACCAAACGAGAAGAGACATAGGGAAACCTACAGCAAGTGTGTAAGATAAAATCAGTCCAGCTCACTCAAGGTCGGAACTGACAAACAGATGTGCTCAGCAAGCCGGGCTCTTTCTGTGGGACTGAGAGGTGAATCTCAGCGTAACGGGGCAGATTGGAGGGCTTTAGAAGGACAGAAGAAGTTAACCAGCAGGACATCCCATGCATGGGGTTACTGAGGAGCTCTCCAGGTGGCTGGAATGGCGTCCTCATTGCTCTGGATTTTCTCTGCTGTGAGCTACTCAATCCTTCAGACCTCGTATCTCACGCTCAGCCAGGGGAGAGAGAGGCCAGACCCTTGGGGACCACTGGTGTCTGCATCAGTCGACCAGTTCTGTGGCTCGCTGGCTTTTCAAGTTTACTTGTCAGTAAAAATTTAAAAAATTAATTATGAATATAGTTACTAACTTTTGTATTATGGATAATTACAAAGTTAAGTCTAAGGACAAAAACAATAGCAGTATGTCCTGAGTGTATAATCATGCCATGAAGAAAGGACATAGAACCTGCAGAAAAACTGGAAGACCTTCTCAAGCAAAGAAGCTGTTAAACAAGATAAAGTGATCTTTATATAAAATGCAGGGTCTCCTCATTCCCCTGGGGGATTGCTTTATCCACTGGCCCTGACGCGCAGGCTGGCGACACCGCTCCTGGCGCTGGGCTCTCCCTGCCTGCCAGGCTTACTCTTTTCTCGCTATTCCCCCAGGATGGTCACCTGAGAGAAACGTGTACCTGTGAGCACACAGGCTCCCATTGCTTCCAAGTCTCCTTCTGGTTTTCATTTTCTTATAACCTTAAACCACTACTAACTTTAAAGTGTTCAGTGTAAAACCCAATTTGTGCTTTTATTCATTTACAACAGATGGGGTCAGAGTGAAAAGGGGGTTGGAATATAGCTTCCCTTTTTGTAGCTTTTATTTAAATTAAAATCACTTGCATCATTTTTATAAGGATCACACTTTTTTTCTAAGATGCGATTCTTATAAACGATACACACTTCATGGTAGAACAGTTTAGAAAATACTGAATCTGGGTACTCAAAAACTCTATAAAAAATTTATGGCCAAACTGACTTTCACCTTAATCACAAAACCCAACCCTCACAGCTTTGCAAACACACAGAAGAGTTGGGAATAACACTGCTTAACACACATGCTGAAGTTCCAACTGCTGACCATGAATGGGCATGGACTGAAGACTCCAGGATGTGTGACTGCCCACGGTGTGAAGGGGCCACCCAGACTCAGTGGACTTCTACTCTGAGGACGGAAAAGCAGTTAATCTACGGAAGTGTTAGTATCTATTACCTATAAAAATATACCTTATTTTTAGCAATTGTGATTTTCATTTGAAGGAGACACTCACAAAAGCTGTAAAAGTGAGGGATAAGATAAGATGAGTATGAACAAATTAGCAAGTAGCCCCGATACAGAGAAAGAGTAGCGGGAGGAAATCGAACACACTCCGTCTCTTTGGAAAAGCCACACCTTCCTGGGCAGAACTCGCGAGACCAGGCCAAACGTCCGTGACAGCTCCTCCTGCTTTTTTATCTGAGTCACAACACGCAAACGCCCTCTCCTCACTGACCCTGCTGCTGCACGGAGTCATCACGGGCTGCCGGTCACTGCGCACCTCTTCGTCACGCGATGATCACGGGACAGAGTACGTTTAAAGATCGGCGATCAAGACAGAGCTCTTCATTTTGCTACATACGTAAAAGGTGAATATATATTTTATATTTTGCATAGAGAAGTATAGGAAGAAATAAAGTCTCATTTTATCACTAAGTGTATTTCTAAGTGGTTACTGGTAGATGGTTAAAAAACTGGAATCTTTGGATGAAACACAGTTTGAGACATTTTAGTTGTGAAAAATTGTAGAAGAATATGTGATACATTAGTTTGATTGAATTACAATTCATTTTATAGGTCATACTTATTGAATACAATCTTAACATTCTTAGATAAAATTAAACAAAACTGAAAAATTTTGAAGCCTGTAATAGTGTTATATATTTATGTATAAGCGAAATATTACTGACAACGAGAAAAATGAATCCATGCTTCATTTCTTAAATGAACTTCCATTATTATTTAGGTGGTAAATATTCAATGTAGAAAATTAGAAAGCAAAAGTAACATTCTCCCACCTAAAAACATGGATACAACATGGATTTTCCAAAGTTTTTTTGTGTGTAAATACTTATAATTTACTGATTTTTCAGATCTTCAGTAGTCTAAAATCTGTTTTTAACCAATATTTATCCTCATTTTTTCATTTTTCTAATTTTAAATTCTATAACACAGAGATAACACTGAAAGTATCTAACCCCCAAATTGTTCAATGACAAATCAATGACTAAATATTTTAGTGCTGCATTCTTTCTTATTTTATGATCTCTTGAACTTTTTGTCTTTATTGGTTATGTCTTAAATCTCCTTTAACTGAGCATGTCATTCTACTCCTCTCTCTTCAAGCATTTTTATTACTGAAAATTTGTAACATTTATAAAATAGGAGAATAAGATTACTCCTCACCCACTCATCGACAAATTCCAAGTTACCAACTCAAGCCCTTCCTTTGTCCCAAGGACCTGCTTCCTCCCCTGCACAGAAGCACAGTATCTGAAATCGTAGTTTTAGCACACTCATTTTATGCATAAAAATGCTGCTGTATCTCTAAAAAACAATTGTTCTTTTAGGAAACATAACATCATACCATCATATATACAGTATGCATGTATAAATATAGCCATTAATATTCATGCATTTGTACATTTATGAATGCATATATGTAGTGTGTATTTACATGAACACACATATATGTCTATATGTTGACACACAAATTTCCCATATATATATTTGTATGTACATTTTTATGTGTCAGAATAACAGTATCAGTACATTGTCATACATACATACATACATACATGAATTTGGACTATCTACCCAAAACAGAATAGTATATATTTAAAAGGCTTTTGTTTTTATGCATTACACAAATTATTTAAATGCACTTGAAATAATTTCATTCCACAAATTCACAAATTCAATAGACAGCTTAATTTGCTTTTGGATTTTATGACTTTGTTTCTTCCATTTAAAATACATTTTGTTTTATGATTATGCAAAACTTTAAATAATACTACAATAAAAGCCCCAAAGCAAAGTATACTCAGGGAAGGACAGCTGTTTGTGCTTGTCCCCTTAATCTTCTTCTCGCCTATATTTTCTAGCTTTAAAATCATTTTCTAGCTTTTAACATGAACTATAGACATATAAGTACATTAACAAATTAAGACACAGTGCTTTTATTTTCACATTTTGCTCTTTGTCCTTACCGTGTCGCTTGCACGCGGGCCTTGGTCAATGCACGGTAGCATCCGTCCTTGTTAAACCTGCTTTGTCTTGCTTTTCTAACAGCAGGCTTGTGTGCACTGGAGAAAACCCTTCCCACCGGGCAGAAATACTCCTGTCACTTTCCGGTGTCACGTAGTTCTATATCTGCATCACTTTCCTGTGTTTATTCGATCAGGTCCAGTCCCATACGGATGTGTATTTGGTTCTCTCCCAGTCTTCGCTTTTCAGATACTGCTGGGCAGTAGCTTTGTCCACATCATGCTGTTTTCTTTTTCCTATTTGTTGTCAGAACGTCTTTGGGGCGTGCGTTACAGCCGATCCCAGAACGCACTCAGGGCCCGTGCCCGGTAGGGTGCTGCTCCCGCCGGGAACTCCAGCCTTGCCCCGTGCGCGGTGCGCGCCCTGCCCCAGGAGGGTGTCGCCAGTCTTCCGGGGTTTTAGTCAATCTAACACATGAGAAATTGGATCTCAGGGAAGGATTAAGTTGCAGTTTTCCAATTACAAGAGAAGCAGAACATTTCACATTTTTAAAGCACATTTACATGTACTATCTCTTTGTGCTATTTATATATACTGCTTTTTCCAAAAGTGGTTTTAGAGGCCTTTTCATTTTTCGGGAGACAATAGTTAATTATATGCCTTTAATCTTTTGCTCAAACTACAGGGGTTTTTTTTAGTTATTTTAATTTGTATTTACATTTTGAGATGGATGTTGGTTTGTGTTGTTTGCCTTTTGTCTTTTAAAAATATTTTTATATAGATACATCTATCAATAGTGTTCATTCTTTTTGGTTTAAATTGAGCAATTATTTGGGCAATTATCTCCATTCCAGATGTAGTATATTGAAATTTACCATGTTTTCTTCTAGCTCTTATTTGATTTTTGTTTATCAATCTTATATTTCTAAGTTATTTTCAATTTATCCTGGCATAAAGTGTCAGGACTTAGTTCAAATTTAGTTTTTCTACATGGCTAGCTCATGGTACAATCTCACATATTAAAATGTAGCATCTTCTCTCACTGAGATGATATTTTTATTAGTAATTTGGGCCATCTGGAATGTCCATTACAAGATTCTATTTTTAATGATAGTGACTTAAGACAAATATAACAGTTGTCTATGGGAATGTCCTATCTTTTGATTTTGTCTACTCGCTTCTTGATTTTTTTAGCTTATTTCAGAATGTTTTGCTGTATTTTCAGTACACTAGACATTACATAAAAAGTTTTATACATTAAAATAATTATTTTACTGGAATAATCATTGGTGAAACCCCATACTTCATAGCATATACTATTTCATATTGCATCACAGCAAAGTTTGCATAATATCTGGCTGGTCTACAGTTGGTAATGCTACCTTAGGTAGCATAGATGATCTCTCTGTGGTACATTTTTACCCTTTGAGATATTTTAATAGTAATATTTAGGATTAAGTAACTTTTAAATAGATTGATATTTTTAAAAGAATAATACATATAGCACAAAAACATACTGAAAAAATGTTAAGACATCTAAGACATTAGATGTTTAATTTTCTTTTAAAACCAATTTTTAATTTTGTTTTTCCACCTACTTTTCCTTAAATCAGTATTAAGATAAAGGCCTACACTATCTTACCCAAGTCATTGCAAATCATCATCATCATCTCTGTGGGTATTTTTGTGATACTGACATTATTCAGATAACTTTTCATTTTACTTGTTTACTTATTCAAAGCAAACTAGGAGCATGGAAGAATAGAATGATACTCGTGTGATAAAAGTCTGCAGATTTTAAAATTTATCATGGTATGCCCTTAGTTTAAAAAAGAAATTTTCATGTTGTTGAACAAGAATTACTACTATCATAAATTGATATAAATATAATGCATGTTTCTACTTTTTTTTGGCACCAGGGATTGAACTCACAACCTCGCACCTGCCAGACAGGCACTTAACCCACTGAGCCAAACTCCCTGCCCTAGTTTTTTGAGGCAGGGTCGCACTATGTAGCTCAGGTCAGCCTTGTGCTCACATTGTAGCCCAAGCCGGCCTCAAACTCACAACACTTCTCCTACCTCAGCCTCTCGAGTGCTGGGATTAAAGGTGTGTGCCACATTTTTAAAGAAGATTTTAGTCATTTTTTAGTCAGGTGCAAAAATTGTCCTCATTATTTTGTGCATAAATGGATTAATACATGGGGACTTGTCCCTAGAACCATCCAATGTCCGAAGTCAATTTTATTTCTTTCTTTCATCTTTTATAAATGCCAACAGCAAGCAGCAATTTTCATACATTCAGTAAATAAACAGATGGGAAGAAGAGGAATTCTAGCAGCGACACAGCACTGAATTTTGTAAACCCCTTCTGAGTTATGTACTGAATTATACTGTGATTTCCTACAAGTTACTTTGAGTGCCTTGCTTCCTGGCCCCTCAGTTAGGGCCTCTAAGTTTTGCTGGATGCAGACTCTAGAAGTTACTCTACTTGTAAAAGCAATTGTTAGTCGGGCATCCAAGTCACCCACACCTTTAACCATTGAAAAGCCTAAGCATAGACTTTACCAAGACCCAGCGCATGCCTTAGCTTGCGAACGACTGTTGGAAGCTGGAGGCCACCTCTCGGAAAGGGTTCCCTTCCCTCCTTGTCTGGCGCTCTGGGAGCCTCTGCACACAGGCCAGTGCCCCCCAGCACGATTCGGGAAGCCAGAGACCGCGCACAGGGCGCCGGGAGGCGGTGGCGCTCAAGCCGGAGGAGAATGCGGCCTAGCAGAGCATTTGTGGAAGTAGGGGCTGGAAAGCGACTTCTTTCAGAGGGTCTGCGCCTGAGCCTCCCTCGGGAAGGCTGTCCCGGGAACGAGTGTCTAGGCTGGAAGACCAAGGGCTTCCGGGGAAGCCAAGCTATGCACAGCGCCTGCCCAGTGCGAGCAGCGGTGCTGCCAGGGGCCTTGAGCGACCTCAGCACCGAGGCCCCAGCCCACACCTCACGGTTGCTTATGTCATTTCTTGCTGCGTCTTCTGCAAACCCGCAGGGATTCCTTAGAAGATGCTAAAATGAGTCACTAGAAAATTTCTGCCTTCTTTCCAAGATTTAGTTATTGCAAATTGTGCTGCTATAAACATGGGTGCACATATATCGCTGTGGTAGGATGTTTTTAATTCTTTTGGGAAGACACCCAGAAGGGGAATAGCTGGGTTGAATGGCACCTCCAATCCTAGGTTTGATCATTTTTTTTCATGCCTATATCTTGTAATCTGAGCAACCACTGTGAAGATAACAACACAAAATGTATTAACCATGGTTAATCTATTATCTTATTTTGAAATTCTGTATCATTGTTTTTATTCTTTTCTAGTTTAAAAAAAGAAAGAAAGAAAATGTTTACATGTAAGATGAACATGGTGTGGTCCCTAAAGCAGGCTATTCACATGAAATGTTTTTCAAATTTAGGATCAGAACCTTCCCTGGACCCCGACATTTACCTTACCATGGGAGCAGGGAGATCTCCTGAGTTAGATGAAATCCTAACCCTTAACAGACACTGACTGGGGCATTAATGCAGGAAGCATTAGCATCTTAATATCCTAGAGATAGAACCTTAATGTACTGCTTAGTGTACTACATTATGCGATTCGTACTTGCACGTAGCTGTGCATTATATTTAGGATACTATTTTGCAATATTGTCCAGCAGAAGTGCGGAAGCAATTCTCCTAATTTTTTGCATGTGTGATGGAAATCTGGGCTGTAACTATCCCTGTGAGCAACTGCTATTATTGTAATTTGTATGACTGAACATTAGAGGTGACCAGGAGAGTACTGATGGTACTGATGTGCACATGTCCACACACTTAGAACGTTATGGGGTCAGCCAAGATATGACAAACCACAGAAATGGTGAAATGAATGGAAATGACATAAATGTGAGGTCTGGATAGAAGGTATTTTTCTCAACTCCAGGATTTAATAATGTTTTGATGTAAAATTTAGATACGATTGAAATCTTTGAAATGGTGGGTTCATTGGCAAATGCGAAAGCCTTTATTATTTCTGTTTTCCTTTAAAAAACTGAGTTAAGCAGCTTATCATAGCACATCCAAGGGACCATTTGTATATTTAATAGCTCTATTAATGAGAAACATTCAGTTTCCTTGAAAATACATGCGGGTTTGGATACTAATGGAAAGTGCACTTGGCGAGATAACCGCAGAGTTCGCCCAAGTCAAGGCGCCTTGGAAACGCTTGAAGACATAACAAGCAAAGTGTCCCACAGCTCGCTGAGCCTTAGGTGTGTGTCAGGAAGGGGACCAAACACCAAAGGCGTTTGCTTTTTCTTCCCAGAGCTTCCTGATGTGTGGATCCTGAGTGAAGACTTCTCCCGTCTCCAGTCCAGCTGTGAGGTGAATTAAACCATTGGCAGACGCCCATCGGACTTGCTGTCCCCTGCTTGTAATCATCCCTGAAGGAGAATTGTGTGCGGATTATCTTTTGAGGACTTCTACAAAAGGACACAACAGCACTTAACAAGCTGTCTATCATTTCTGATAGGGCATGGGCTTCCCACAAGTGCTACCTGGGCTTTCTAACCCCCAAAGACCTAATGTGGCAGCCCACCCTCAGCCTGGTCTGCAGGAGCCTCCCCAGCCTCATGAGTGTGTCTTTCTGTTCACCGAGGGCGGGACAGCTTCCAACTTGTACATTGCAGACTGCTCTTCCTTGTCTCACAAGAAGACTGTTTTATCTTTGAAGTTATTGCGTGAAGCCTATTCTTACATAATCATCCTTTTAAATGAATTAAGTCTAGACACGTATTTTACTCACAACCCTAAGCATGGTGTAGCTTACATAAAGAATCACAAAGCTGCCTGGGGGAGCAGTGGCTCTACTATGTGTGCAAATTACTGGGCGAATACTCTGGTCTTAGTCTGCTTCAATTCGGATACCTCTAAGCTGAGATCATAGAGCTCTTCAGCTTTGGTCTGGGGACTCGCAGAATTCTGGCACTTACATGTGAGTGCAGAAGGAACCAGAAGACACAGAGAGCGGATGCCTGCAGCACATTCTGACTTAGAACTGTGCACAAACGACCCAGCCCCAAGTGGAAAATCCATTGAAACGCCAGGAGTGCGAATACTTTAAGAAGACAAGAATTCTAATTAGCCGAGATGGGACCCTCAGCATGGGGCTAGGTGATTGGTTTGAATTTGGGACTCATTGTACTGGACTATGTCCGTCGTATTACATAACACTGTTGTGATAAAACAAATGTTAAACAAATCACCCACTTCAGAATTTCCTAAACAGCCGTTCACAGCTTATGGAGAATTTTTTTTTTAATATTGAAGTGTTTTGCTTTGTTGGACTCCCTAATGAATTTAGCAGTCCTTATTCTTCGCAGGAAATCTGGACTGATCATTTGAAGCCTGTTTTCTTTATACATTGTGGACTACAGGTTTACTTTTGGACACTCAATAAATCATGATCAAACATTTAAAAAAGAGACTTACTGCCACATTTCTAAATCAGGGGGAGACAGAAAGAATGAGCATAAGTAATTGAACTATCTTGCTATCTTTTGACCTGCAGGTCAGGAATGAGCCAAGAAGCAGTATTCTCCAGTAATGGTATACTCGATGGCTTTAATGAAACGTCAGGGCCCCGTCTTATTATGTGTGGTTAGTAATGGTTTTGTGTTGGAAAATGTAAAATCTTGCCTTGTTTGTAGCTCACCAAGGAATACTGCCATATGCAATGCTTTTCTATTCCAGGCAGTGCCCACTGCTGGATAGATTGCTGTTGACAGCTTTTGACCAGAGGGAGCCATTAGCTTTTGCTGGCTGGCAAACAATTATAGCTTTGATATAGACTGCAAGGTAAAGATTAAAAGGAATACCAGTGGAGAGAAGTATGTTGGCTCTGTGTGGTCTCTAGATGCTTCTTGTGCAAATGAAAAATTGTTTAGATGTAAAAACTGGCAAGAAAAAAGCAAAAAGAAAAAAAGGTCCCAAACTCTTCAGGATTCTGACAGTTAAAATAAAAAATGAAAGAATCATTTAAGAAAAATAGTGGAAACTTCATACCACTAAAAATGAGTTCAGAGTATTCACCTTAAGATAATGGTAGCTGCCAACTGATGTTGTTGGCGGGGAGGTTTAAAGGTGTTTTCTGTATACAGAAATGCGTTGCTGCTGTTTCAAGTGATGCAGTCTTAGGACAGCAGTTGTATTGTATGCAGAGTGATGCAAGAGCACATCTAATCCAACCAGGCACGCATGGCAATAAATGCTGTCAGACTACAAAGGAATAATTCGTGCTGTAGAGCACTGCCAAACGTAAGCCATATCTGTAGTTTGTTGCTATGAAAACATTGTGTGGACTAGAAGAAGAGATACTGCATAAACTATGACAAATTTAGGACTCTGTAGAGCCTGAAATTATATGAGAAATCAAATTTAAATGTTTACATAGCTAAAGCATGACTTTCTTTGGTAGGAAATAAATCTCCTGTAGATTCTGAACTGAATCCTAAGCAGAAAAGAAAATTGATAACTTCTTTGCATATGGTGTTCTGTGTACAGAGATTTTCTTGAGTAGAAGTAAGTAATTGAATGACCTGAGCATTAAATTTTAAAATAAAAGGCTTTGATATTCCAAGATAGATGAAATTTTATATTTTTTTCTGTGGTAAGTGAATAATAAAATTTTATGGAAGTAGATTCAGTAACTTGTTCAAAGACTAATACATCATTTAAGTTTTTGTAGTAACTACATGCATATTAGAATTGCTTTTTTCTTCTCAATATCCATTTACTATGGATGAAAGTGATTCTTATTAGTTAAACATAGTATATTTTGTTTGACTAGCATACTCAGTACAAATATATGGTTTCACAAGTCTGTATCACTTTCAAGTATAGACATCATTTATAAATAAAAACTTACCTTGCTTTGAGACAAATGCATGTACGAAATATTTCCCCTCACACTGAGCATAAAACATTTCTGGAACATCTTTAAGATGTTTAATGTGGCTAATACTCTCTTCAGTTACCACCTCTAATCTGGTTTTTGGAACTAAAAATATAATTACAGTACAGTTGTGCCAGCGATACCTAACAAGACTGTGCTGAATTTCATAGCACTAAACACACTGTCCACTATTCCACACAGGTGAGAGGTAACTTCATTTACAATAATGTGGAAAAAGATGACAATCACTTCCTGATTCAGTTCCCAAAGCTTGCCTTAGTGGTTGTTCTTCCTCTGAACGTGAGGTTTAAGAAAGATCTGGCCCTGCAGCATGTAGGACTACAAGCACATAACTGCATTCTAATAGGAATATTTATTGCTTACTAAAAACGCAATACCTTTTCTCTTTTGCTTCTACTTCCTTGTCTGTTAAAAAGTCAATCATAACACGTATATGACAGTCAGACTGCCATCCCTGTGACAAGTGTCCAAGATCATCAGCTTACAAGGATGGGGGATTCGCTTGGCCAGTGATGAGTTCTGGGGTTTCTGTCTCTTGTCCCCAGACCTCGCTCCTCTGGGGCTGTGGCCGAGTGGCCCCTCTTGGTGGAGTCCACGGCCAGTCCTCCCACACTCATGTGGCACCCAGGAAGTAGAGAGAAAGAGAGACAGAGAGACACAGAGACAGAGAGACCAGGGGCAGAGAGAGAAGGGAGTGGAGGGTGCGCCATCCCTGCGCCTCACGGCCTCTGCCCAGGCCGACTCAGAGGGGCCCACAGCCTCACAGTGCCACTGCCGTGGGACCAAACCTTGGCCCTGGGCCACCGGGCACGTGAAGGTCCCCGCACGACAGTTCAGCACAGGGGTCAGTGAAGGGAAAGCACGGTTCCGTGCTGTCTGACACACAGTAAATGCTCAGCAAGTAAATGGTACAATTTTTATTGTTTCATCTACTTTCAGAACACAGTTTTAATCATAACATTAAAAAAGAAAATTGATTTTAAAAGCAGTCAATCTTCAGTGGTACTTAACAAAAATTCTGTTAATCCAATGTTTTAAGGCATCCTTGTGTTCTCCTCCTTGACCACTCTATAACTGCCTCTGAGTTCCAGGTAACACTCTTCAAAGTCCTGAGTAGACCTCTACTGCTCCAAGCAACCGACCTTGAATGTGTCCCAAAAGAATCACGCTCACAGTCCAGTCATGAGCATGAACATGTTCAGAATATAGATAAGTGGATTTAATAAGTACAATTAAAGAAGAATCAAAATTACTTAAAACTGAATACAAAAGCATTCAAGTATTTTAAGATAATGATGAATTACAAAAAGTAAGAGATTTTGTAAAGTTCAAGGAGACATTTCCGTTTCAAAGGATGCTGAAAGATGAAATAGGCAGTATGTTTTATTGAATTGATAAATACATGTCAGTCATTTTGTGTCTGTTTGGAGCATTTAAAGTGCCTCCTTGGAGCTGGATTCTTACTCTATTCTTCTGTAGCCTACTCCACCCTGTTCCCTTCCAATTTCCCCTCTCTCCAATTTAAACACCATGAGAAGGCTGACTGCCCATCCCCGCCAAAATAAAGAACACCCAAACTCCCCATAGGCAACCTGGCACAAAATTCTGATGATCTTTCTCAAAGCTATGTCTTTTTCTCTACACTGCCATCATTTCTCGCCTGAACTACAGCGATAGACTCTGGTTCATTACTGCCTCTTTTTGCTCTCCTGGGACCTACTCTGTTCATTACAGAACGAAATTGTAAAATGTGAACACAGTTTAACATTCGCCTCCTCAGAAGTATTTTGTTTGTTTCCTACTGCTCTTCAATGTGGTAAAATCTTTTGCTGCAGACACTTCCTGGCAAGTCCTATTGTCCACTCATTATTCAAGCCAAACAGGCCTTCTTTCTGGTTCAAGACATGTCCAAACTCCTCTTTCTCAGAATGCTCATATCTGCCTTTTTATTATTATTATTATTATTATTGTGTGTGTGTGTGGAAAACTCTTGTCCCAACTGCATCTCAGGAAAGATCCACCCAAATACCTAATATCTCAGCTTAAAATTTAAGGTCTCATAGTTTACTGTCTCAACTATGTCACGTAGATTATATCTTTCCTGTTATTCTGTCTCAAAGACAATTATCTGTGCTATGGACCCGTTCTTTCTTTCCTGGCACTTATGTCCTTGGTTTTTCCTATATAATTGATAAAGTAAACTAAACTACAGGCATTAATAAGATGCACACCTGTAAACATGTTTCTGGAGCTTCATGAGGCTGAGTATGCAGCCCAATTTCCTTAAATCATGGGAATAGAAAGATATTACCACTGTCACCTTTCCTAGGGTGTATTTGTTTTTAGCCCCTGTAGTGGTGTTTGGAATTATTGGTTCTCTCAGTCATTGTTAACATTGTCCAGTGATGCATAGCATGTGAATATTCTCATCTTAATTTACATTTCACTGATTTTGAGTATTCTATGGTATTTACCCCAGGTTTACCACTCAGATGTCCTTATTCCTTATGTGTGATTTGCTTTCATAGGTTGCATCTATATTTTTTTCTATTTTTTTCTCTTTTTTTTAAATTTGTTTTTGGTAAACATTTATGTCCATTGTCTTATTTGTTTGTAGTATGTGTTGCAAATATTTTCACTTAATATGTATGTTGCTTTAAATTCAGTATATTTTTAATTTGCTTTGTGGTATCTTTTGTTGTATAGAAAATTTAATTAAAGTATGTATAATAAGAATTACCCTTTTAAAATTACACTTTTAAGTGCTTTTTAAAGTAATCTCTCCCTACGCATTGTCTTTTAAATTTGTGTACTTTAATGTTGTTATAAATATCCTGGCTTTCTAATCTTCTATATAATATTTGTTACACATTGACAGTATTCATAAAATACAGTGAAAGGAACATGCTAGGAATTATACTAGATTTCTAGAAAATTAAGAAAAGTATTATTGGTGATATCAAGGTTTTTCATTAGCAAGGATTACCTTGTTCCCTATTTTTGAAGTTGCTTGATGATTGTAATACAATTTAAGAATCCATTTTATAAAGCTTTACAACATTTGAGATCAGTTTAGTTCTTACAGGTGTAGCTTTGTTTCCATGCAGTGGGCGTGTGGCTCAGTGGTAGAGGGTGCATTGTTTCCATGCAGTGGGCGTGTGGCTCAGTGGTAGAGGGTGCATTGTTTCCATGCAGTGGGCGTGTGGCTCAATGGTAGAGGGTGCTTTGTTTCCATGCAGTGGGCGTGTGGCTCAGTGGTAGAGGGTGCTTTGTTTCCACGCAGTGGGCCTGTGGCTCAGTGGTAGAGGGTGCCTTTAGCATGAGCAAAGCCCTGGGTTCAATCCTTGCATACACAACACAAACACAACACACGCACAGCTGCAGAAAGCAACCTTGTCTTTTGCAGTTCTACCTTATTTTTTAATACAACTTCTGATCTCAGATTTGTGCAGCTACTTTGAAAGATGACTCTTCCTATTTCTTGGTTTAAAAATACAACCTAACATTTAGCCATTGTGGTCCTTTTAAACAAGAGTCAGTCTTGATGAAAGACCTTTCCCCTTCCTCTAGTGATGTTTCCCCAGGTTTGAACCATTCAGTTCAAACCAGAACTCAGAAAAGCCCATTCTGTGGGCCACAAACCACCTGCAGTTGAGTTTTGGGGGCCGATAGGTTGCTGAAAAACTTTTTAAATCAGTTGTCAAATATTAAAATTCGAAGATTTCACATGAGAAGGAAGAATCTTGGCTTCTTTAAATTAACTGAAAAGTTGAGAAGCGCAGGCCTCATACTCCTGCTACACGGAAGAGATTCGCAGACACCAGGACTGGCTGCCGCCCCAGAGGGAGCACAGTCCCCTCGCTGCCATCACTGCAGCTCTGCTCCGCCTGTTACATTTCTTTTGGCTGCCTACTGCCTCCTGATGTCTTGGGAGTTTTTCTTCTCTGCTTAGAAAAATACTCCGAGGGCCATCACCTTGGTAATCAGACACCAGTCATCTGGGCCGTGAGTATAGTAGACTCTCCCAGGCCAGTTCATACTTAACTCTGCCCATCAACCCAGGTCTCAATTTTGTCCGTTTTCCTTCTTTCTGAGCGGCCATTTCCCAAGCGCCACCAATATGTGTGCCACCCTCGCTATGTTTGACAGGTCCCTGTACCACTTGGACATTGCTTCATATGAGTGGTAAGTGGGATTTATCCCTGGAAAGCAAGGAAGGTAAGTTATTACGTCTCAGGACATTAGCAGAGTGGAAGGTTTAAATCACAGGATGATCTCAGAACACAAAAAAAGTATTTAACAAAATCCTCCAGACTTTCAGGATAAATTCTCTCAATAAACTACACATCAAAAGTAGTCACCTCAACAAAAATTAAGACCAGTCCATAGCTAACAGATTCAATGGTTAAAAACTATGAACTTCCTCCTCATTCAGTAATCCTAAATGCTTCCTTCTACATGAGGCGAGGAGGCCCACTTCTACCACCCCACCGAGAGGCCTAGCCAGAGCCAGTGGGTAAAGAAGTCACAGGCATCCAAATTGGAAAGGAAGAAGTAAAATTGTCCTTGTTGGCAGATAGTATGATCCCACGTGTGGAAAACTCCAAGTGCTCCACAAAAGACAGAATCCAGAGCAACAAAAAACTTCTGGAACTAATAAATGAAATCACAGAAATGGCCAGCAGGCATTAACGATGTCCAACATCATTAATGACCAAGGAAATACAAATCAAAATCACGATGAGTTATTATCCCACACCTGGGAGAATCACTTTATAGTAATAATAACAATAATTTAAAACATGATAACAAATTTTAGCCAAGGAGGAAAAATAGAACCTTTTGGAAGAGTTGGTGAAAATGTAAAATTTTACAACTGTTATACAAAACAGTAATGGGGGTTTGTCCAAAATTTAAAAATAGAATTATTGTGTGATTCAGTGATTCCATTCTGGGTATTTCTCCAAAACTGAAATTAAAATTTCAAGACATTTATGTACTTGTGTGTTCGCTGCAGCATGATTCTCTAGAGTCAAGGTGTAAACATAACCTATACATCCACTGAGAGGTGAACGACAAAAACGAAGTCTCTGTAAACAGAGGCTATTTTTCAGCTCTGTAAAAGAGGGAAAGCCTGCTGCGTGTCACCACAGCAATGAGCTTGAAGACAATGCAAAGCAAAATAAGCCACGCCCGGATGCGTGTTCTGCGTGACTACACTCACGTGCACTATCTACCAAGTAAAATTTGTAGACCCAAGGAGTGGAATAATTGTTTCCAGTCAGGAAACGAGAAGGAAATGGGAAATTCCAAACCAGTGGGCAAAAGTTTCAGAGACACAAGAAGAATCGGCTTAGAGACGTGGTGGATGGTACCCTATCCATGCTAGATACCGTGCCGCATGGTTAAAAACCATGTCTCCTGATTAATGTTCTCACCACTGTAAAGCACCTCTGTGAGTAGCGAGGGCGAGGAAGGCTTTCTCCTGAGGTGATGCAGGGAAGCCCCCAGGGGTGTGGCCGTGCTCCCTGCTGGCTCAGGTCAGGGGGCGCTCAGCCCCTTTGCTGTTCCAGTGAGTTCCCAGGGAACCTGCTCACGGCTGCATGAGAAAGGAGCTGAGCGCTGAGGCCAATGCCCCATCTCGCCCCTTGAGACCCCAGGATTCCCCAGAATCCAGATTCTCTCTTTCTGGAGACTGCACTGAGCCCGTGGCTCCCACTCTGACCTGGAGGAAGGTTGGAAGGGGCTTTCACATTTGCATATTTTTTGGTTGTATTAGATTTGAGCCATAATTCAAAAATTTATTACATACCTAGACATTTTAAATAAATACACGTGGGATGCCTGATTGTGGATTTCTAATTTACACTCATCCACCCACTGCAGAGGTCTCTGTCCCCTGCACACAATGACCTGCACGGTCTCTTGGTCTACTTTTCAACAAGCACTGACTGAATGCATGGTGTTTCAGAAATGCGCCGGCGTCTGAGGTCATCAGGGCGGGTCGGATGTGGAGGAGCACACGGCCAGGGGCACAGGCCCAGGTGAATCACTCACAGCTAGTGTCCTGCTGCCGCAGTTGGAGTCTGGCCTGGGAAATGCTGCATTTCAGGGACGCATATCTAATTAAGAGGGAGGACTCAAGGAAACTTTTCCTAAGAAATGAAGTGTTTCGATTGTCTGTAATAAATGAAGGGAATAATGAGAAGATATGAAAGCTCACATAGTTACTAGGAGATCAGAGGGACGGATGGCCACGGTGCGGAGCGAGGGTGCCCTCTTACATATCACTGGGCCATGAAGAAACCATATTTTGTTGTGCATGTATTCCGTTTATCTTGATCACTAAAAATGATCCATCTAGTCTGTGACAGGACTGCTCCTTGACCCTAAATACGCATGCTCCTTACAGGGAACCCTGATCTGCACTTAGGCAAAGGCCTGGCAGCCCCGCCTGGCGGGCGGCTGAGTGGCGCACAGGCTGGAACCTTGCACGGGAGCCCTGCAGCTGCGTGTGGCCAGAGCGGGATGCACGCGGCCTAAGCCGGGCAGCTGCGGGGACAGCACGGGGACGCAGCGGGCTGAGGCTGCAGAGGGGACCCCCCACCCCGCCAGGCCTGTGCATCAGGACCTCAGGGACCCAGGCCGCCCGAGCCGCGCCTTCGCGACTTCTTCAGCGGAGTGAAAACGTCAGCGCTTTCCATCCCTCGGAGTCGACCAACTGCAAAATGCAGTTCCCTTCCTCAACTTCCTTTAAGTCAATAGTCGAGCTTTGCAGCCGCCCCTGGCGACCTCGCACTTTCCCAGGACTCGGTTCCCTGGGAGTGGGCGCTGGGGTGGCCACGCTCAGCCTCGGGCAGGGCCCATCCCGAGGGCCGCAGGAGAAGCCGGCCCCGCAGTCCCGGCCGGCTCTCCCTGACCGTGCACACCGCAACAAACAACTGGAAAGTGGACTCTGAATTTCCAAGATGTATTTTCTGTATTTGCCACTAAGTGTGCCAAAGGTAATATATTTTTAAAACTAAGTTACATAAAAATAAAATATATGTATGTTGTGTATTTTATATATAACTGTGTTCATGAAGTAAATGAAAATGTGTAAAGGCAAAAATTTAACAGACTATTGAAAGAGAGACATAAAACTGATGAAAATAAAAATTACATAATGATTTTAAAAATTGCTTTTTAAATCATCCGATGTCTGATTTCACAGAGTCCCACCACTTTGGTAGTTTTTCAACTGGTACAAAACTGTTCATGTTAATGAATGTCAGCCTCCAGTGAGAACTGGGATTTTTATTCTGCAATATGTAGACAGTCGTAATTTTTAAACTGTACTAGGCTTTGAAGGAAAAGTGATCCAGTTTATTTAATTTATTGATAAATAAACTACTGCTCGGTGAATTAAGAAAACTACATGTGTGGCCAGTTAGAACTGAGTTCCATTTAGCTGGCCTAATTATGGAACCAGTGGTCACTGGATCACGTGCATGAAGAGAATCTTTACTTCCACTTGACGGAAAAAGCGGCAGTGCATTTAATCAGGGATAAATATCACTCTACAGCTGAGAGTTGTAAAGTGCTTGTTATTTGGTGCATCTTAAATGCAATCATGATTCACCATACTCACAGATTCTTCCCATGGAGGTGGCCATTGGCAGGTCTATGTATAACTGAACTTGCATAGGGACACATCCGCAGGTACTTTTTTTTTTACGAGTCCATAGTTCTTGTTAGATTTCAAAGCAGCCAGTTATCTACAAATATTGAAAGCTGGTGCCCTCTTCAGACATCTGGATTGTTCTGAAGAAGGTTGTCTTCTCACCATCTCATGCATAGTTTTGCTCATGCTAATTTTTTCCCTTGAAGGACAGTTGACAAATTGTGTCTTTTATCATATGCCATACTTTAGATGCAAAAAAATGATGCAGTTCAAAGAAAAAAGAAAGTCCAGCATTGCCTGGAATAATTTTGCCATCCCGTACAGAGTTTAAAACACTGTTTTCAGGGTGTGGGATGTGGGTTTGGGAAGTACGGAGGTTCCTACAGTCCTGGCTCACCCCAGAGCTCCAGGAATGGGTGGCGGGAGAAGTTCGTCCTGAGTAGTCTCCCATTTCACCTCGTAGCTTTTAAATATCACAGCCTTCGTGTAAACCCACCAAGAAACACGTTTGACTTTACAGGTATTTCATGGGAACCTCTTCACTAGTGGTGGTGGCCTTAAACTTGCTGAAAATTTTAAGTGAAATAATTGATCATGGTATCATTAGAAATGCCAGGCACCCCACTGATCTCCCTCTCTTAGCTAAGAACAACTCAGCAGCCCGACGACTTCCTCCAGAAAGCATCTCAGCATGAGGCAAACACAGCACGTGTACACCCCTCCCCCGCTCGCCAGGGCCACCTTTGAGGGTCCCGCGTAAATCCCAGAGGGGAAGCCCAACCTGCGGCCACCGCTAGGAACCCAGTAGAGCCATGGCCGGTCTGCCACGTGAAGTGCTGAGTTCCTCCCCAGGAGCTCTGCTGAGCCCAGCGTTGGTATAAATTTGTGTTAGCTTGGGAATCATGAAAGTGCCCTTATTTTCAAACAAAGCTCACCTGAAGTATGAGGAAATTCTTAGGGAAAATGGAAGTACACATTACCTTGATAAATCAGGCCTACCATGCAGGATTTTTTGTGCTTTTCCAAAAGCCCCACCACATGTTGTAACAATGAAGGTCTTGCTTATCTACCAGACTGAGTTGGCAATGAACAAATGCTGCCACATTTCATTTCAGGCTGGGCGACAATCCTCTCCTTGGTCATCCAGCCACATGTGTCTGGTAAGCAGAATTCAGTACTGTTGAGGTCAGTGAACTCCTGGAGAACTGCATTCAGAAATAAAACAACACAGGCAAACTGTCCTCCAGAAGCTGTATACTAAATGTGAAAGTACACACTTTCCACAAGGGGAAAATAAACTCTTTTTTAAAGGCATGAGTAATTCTAGACAAGACCATGTGTTGTGTTATAACCAACTTACAAGTCACACGGAGCAATTTCTTCAGATGGATGGGCATTCATCACTCTGCTCTTTGATGGAAGGTGCTGATACATTTTTGGTGGTAGCTTAGCTACATTGTTCTTTAACTCCTTCAAAAGTTTTAGATGAAGCCCATTTGAACTCAATGATTTATGGCCACTTAATTTCTCATATTTTTTCAATCAGGTCTTTGTTTTGATTTTTCTGACAGTTCTTCACCTTCCTTCTCTGCACAAAGTAACTCCGGGGTAGGTAATTCTTTATCGTCTCATAGACAGTCCAGGCACAAAGCACCCATTTAGCCAC